>JAWPHD010001096.1:0-227500 GCA_037043455.1 Cyrtodaria siliqua | reverse complement strand
GATATAGAAAAGTAGTTGTTGTCAGTGCACAAATGTAAAATAGCATGGTGTGCTTCAGTTTCATTTGAAATGTGCAACTACATTACACGTTACCTTCAGTTTAATAAGTATTGAAGAACATGTTTAGTCTGAAGATCTAGGGACTCGGTGTGTTTTGTTGTTAAATCATATATATTAATTCATGTGGGATTAATATTGCTAGCAAACATTTGAAAGTTATTGTACTTAGACACAGAGTTTATGGTAGACAAAAGACTTCACGTGAACTGATGAAATTGAAATAAACAAACACACCACAATTAATTTTCCATAGGGTCCAATTGTAATGTTCAGGTCCGTCGCCTGCCTTCAAATTTAACCGAGGCAAATCCCTTTCTAAAGAGGTCCGTTGATATGCACCCTCCACCATACCAAACGCCGACTATTGTTCATGTGATTTCCTGTGTTTTATTGCATATTCCTGACAAGACATGTGTGTCAATGCTTGCTAAGGATTATTTATCGATATATATGTATGTAAAACATGTACATTCCAAATCTTTTACCGACGCAGTTTTCTACCGAGGCAACAGCCTCGGTGTGCCTCAGCGTAGCTGCGGGCCTGACGTTTTTTATTCGTGGCACAGAGATTTAAATTTACACAATTTGCAACATGTCTTTATGCTTAAATTCTTCATGGCCCATTATCTGCAATTTAAAACACAATTAACAAATATTTACCATGTTGAACATTTATAAATTTCATGATTGCGTGACACTTATTAAAATTAAGCGTAATAATATGACAAAAATACAACCTCATGGTGATTAGATGCATGATGTGTAATTAGCTAGAAACCTTATATCAACATGACATTTTCTGTGATTTTTCCTAAAATGCTGCAGATTTAGAACCTAGTAAGTTTAAATCAATGATTGCATTGGGAAGTCCTGTACAAAGTAGAAAAGTAGAAAAGAGAAACTACATTACGTGGTCCAGCCTTAATTCGATTAAGCGATGGGAAAGCTTATATTAGCAGGAATTTATAGTGGATATTTTGACAATAAAACATGTTTAAAATTGCTTATTACATGTTTAATTTTACAATATGCAAACTTTTTAAGCCGAAATTAAGATTTTATTTCATACCCCTGCCAACCCTATTTTCGCTTTTTGGAGAAGGGGTTTGATGGGGTATGAAAGTTAATACTCTGACCACGTAATGATTTGTTATGTTATCTGCCTCCTTCATTTGTAGGGCACGAGTATTCAAGGGAGATAATAGTGTTGTGAGTCCTGAAGGTGACTTTCTTAATAATTGAAAAAGTATATAAATCAATTGCATGCAGAAAAGTACTAACATTTTGATTCCATGTTGAATGGTTTTCTAATTATTAATTTATTAAGTTTTAGTGACCTAGGGTACTGATCTAAATTCTCTCCGAGTACCTTAATATTTTAAACTCTACAGTGATGATATTTGCATTTTCCTGATCTTTTATGCTCGGATATGTCTGAAACTTTCAAATATACATGAACATGATCTCTAAGAAAGAATTACTGGGAAGTATTCGAGGGAGGTAATAGTGCTGTGAGTCCTAAATTGTCACATGAACTAATATTATTGAGTTACATGTGTTGATAATGACGTGAAACACCATACAAACAAACAAACAAAACTTAAACCAGTTATTACCCTAAGGATCCCTGCTATACCTGTGTAAAACAAGTTTTGAACCACCTGTTGGTTTTGTTAAATGTTAATCTGTCTTTGACGTATAACACTATGAATCCTTTCTCTCAAAGGCATATTCAATAAATATCAAAGTATGATTCGATAACAAGATAGTGGGAGTACTAACTAGCACTAAATGGAGAATAATAAATGGGTATTTTCATATCACACCCAATATCAGGCCTATGACGCCATATCAGGCATATCATCCTGAGAGCTTTAGCTCGAGTGATGATATGAATCGAGCGCCTGATGTAGAGTGTGATATGCAATTACACCTTTTTCATTATATTTATCACATACTTCAGTTTTTTAAAATGTCAACTTCATCTTCAGCTCACTCCCTACACTCCCTACACTCTAGTCCATTCTGATGTGTTCATGTCTGTCGCGTAAGTGGTGCACAACATTTGACTGAAAATAATGCCATTGAATTTCAAATTTTCTAATCAAGAAAATAAATGGTCATAAGTGGTTATTTCTTCCACGGATATAATTCTATAGCCAATAATCTGGCGCGACAGGATGGAAGTAACACATGAAATGTAGACGACAAACCATATCCGTGAAAAATCGTATATAAGTAATCGGTAATGTCCGTATCACTCCGGTGAAAGGATGGAAATGAATACTCGGTTATTTCCGTGACTTTTACCATTTATTTCACCCGTGTGATAAAGCTTTATTGCCCGTCAACCAAATCCTAATTGATATGACTAGCTAGGTGTAAGTCGTATCGTATATTTAAAACAACATATTTATAGGCAAATATTTATATTCACCCACCTTAAATCAGAGGTTTTAAGCTCTGTACGCAAATATTTCCACATCACGATACTGTATGCTTCCAATTAGCTACCTAATTTAACAGATTTTTTTTTATTTCACTCAGGTTATGGTATATTGCATCTTAACAGCATGAGGGAATATAACTTCTCTTGATCTGTATAATAAAAATGCATTCATTTATATACAAGCTCACGCTAACAAATGAAGGTTGATGTTTGACCTGAAGCCGGATGGAATATTTGCTACAAGCAGAGATCTCAGCAGATAGGTTTAGCATTGCGTAAATTTGTACAATTCGCCCAAGTTTGTCGGTATTTGTTCCATCGCGCAGTTTCGGCAGTTTATGAAGTAAACAAAACATCTATATGAATTTGCATAACTTCACAAATATTGATAAAAATAGGTATGTTAATGTTTTACAGGTCTTATAATCGAGATTTTGGCAGGTTTTTAGACATTGCATTTATATGATACTTATCTTTGACAGTCCTAGATAAAAGCAAATTTCATATTCGGTACAAAATTAATCTTTCTTTTTTATCATGTTTATATTGACTGCATTTTATTTTTTGTAAAAAGTTGCCAGAACTGTTGGATTAAAGTGTTCTGTCATGTGCTCTGTCAGTATTTCTTACATTCTGATCGTTTATGTTTACCAAATTCCTAAAGATACGTATTTTGATTATGTTATGCCACTTTCATTAAATAAGTGTTATACATAAATGTAACACAGTGTGCATGTTGTATAATGAATGCGTTTCAATATTTGACCTGCCATGCATGTGTCGTTGAGTCATTGTGTCGTTCCTTTTTTATTTGTCTAGTATATCGTATTAAAGAAATATGTGCTGCCAAACGAATAAAACCACTAACATCTCGATATTACTGTCGCAAGTAATTGCCACGTACTAGAGTGACGATAATTTATGATTGATGTATAACGATAAGTGACAATTATATCATAGTATCGTGTGATGAATCACGCCAGACAATTATTTATTCAATTGCAAACATATTGCAAAGAGAAATTGTTTATCACCATATTCTTAGACATTGTGTATTGTAAATAATTGCCAGTAAATGCATTGCCAGTAAATTCATTGCCAGCAAATGCCATCAAAATTCGCTTTACGATTATATATAGCGTAAGAATTTGAAGGAAATGTTCATAAACCTGTAGTAATTGTAACCAAATGCTCCAAAAGAATCGACTGACTTGACAATTTGGCACGTTGGACACTGAAAAACGTGTCTATTGTTGTTTATCTTTGGAAAACGTTATGGTCGTAAATAAAATAAGGTAATTTGGAATATAAAAGTAGGTGTATAAGACGAACAGAACAAAACGTAGCATTTACAGAAAAAAGACAGCAAACAACAAACTTTCAAACAAAATAAAATTAACAGGAACAATAGAAGCAATATGATAGATAGATAGATTGATACTTTATTGACTTAAACTTTTACAGTTTCTCATCATTACATACATAATTTGTAATACATAATTATAATCACATGACAGGTTACACATACTTCTACACACTCACTTATAGTTCAATTTTCAATACTCCTTAATTAATCATAGCTCATATAAATCACACATTTTAATCAATTATCCAAGGATATCAAAAAACAAAAGGAATTATATATAAAATAACAATTTATGTGAGGATGTACTTGAATATATTTTAAGAAATAATATTTGGAATAGAACATCTGACAGTAAACGCCTCTGACAAATATTTACTTAAATTAAAAAGTTCTTTCTTCTTTGAAGATTGTAGAAGTGTTATAAATTTAAACATATTTGGCCTTTGTATGTAATATTTTCTGATATATTTCTTTCTAATATCATTATAAGCTGTACAAATTAAAACAAAGTGAAATTCGTCTTCAATATCAGTTGAATTACATATTTGACAAACTCTTTCATTTCTTTCAATCCTCTGTCTTGCATAACGACCTGTCTCAATTCTTAAGCTATGTGAAGATAAACGTAATTTAGTAAAAACACTTCGTAATCTTTTTGTACATAAAATATTCAGATAGTTTTCATATCCAAAATTATCTTTAACATGTCTATACAAACTTGATAATACTCTATTTTCTTGTAGATCAGTGTTCCATTTTTGAATAAAACAATCCACCAACCTCTGTTTAAAGCTAGATATAAAATGTTGATGGTTCACCCTTAAAGGATCATCCCATACATAAAGCCATACGTATTAAGCAGAGATTTTACATTGGATAACCAATTGTTTAAAACAATATGCAAAGGAAATAAAAAGGTGGCCAATATGTTTGTCGCCTTGGAACGGCCAGTGGCAAAAAGGTCACAGTGGCAGATTTTTGGTGCACAAAAAACCTCACACTTGCCCTATCGTAATCCCAATAAACAGTGTCAATAAATAATAAATAATAAAGATTTATGGATAAGGATTACTGAAACAGTGTCACTTCGTCGTGTGGTGAATCACGCCATACAAATATGTATTACTGATAAAAAATAAGTTTAGAAAGTAAATAACATATACATACCGTTGACCAGATTCTAGGATATGTGTAGAAGCGGTCATGGGCAATATAACTTACATAATTATCAGTTATATCAAGTGAATAAGTCTCAAAAGAAATATTCAAAAACAATAGCAACATGTGGTAATCTACACGTTTTACAGAAATTATAATTTTGCTCTTATTTCAATGTAAAGGGAGGTAATTTCACAAATGTTAAACTTTGGTTCCCTATATCTTTATAATGGCAAGGAAGTTGTCGATTGTTTTAGCGTTTTTCATAACTTGAGATCCATAACATTTATTTTGTAATGTTTAATCTTGCTCTTTACCTTATTTGTATTTTTAAATGGGAAATAATATGTTTTAACTAAATGGAAGATAGCTCTAAAACTTACATTGGCATACAAAAAGTAAGTGAAAAAGAAGTTCAATCTAAGTCATGCCGATGATTTAAAATACTTCACAATATAAAATAACATTACATTTATTTAAGCTAGATGTGCATAAGAGCTTGCTTAATTTTATTTATTCAGTATATATTGCAAAACGGAAATTGTTCATCAATATGTTCTTAGACAAGACAATGTGTATTTTAAATAATTGCCAGTAAAGTGCCAGTAAAATCCACATTAGAACTGTATATTGCCCATCAATTTAAAGGCTATGTTCTATGTTTACCAATGCTCCAAAATATTTCAAATGAGTTGACAAATCGGCACGCAGGAAACTGTGGAAATAAATACTGTAGCAGTAGTAGTAGTAGTAGTAGTAGTAGTAGTATTAGTAGAAGCAGCAGAAGCAGCAGCAGCAGCAGTAGTAGTAGTAGTGGTGGTGGTGGTGGTGGTGGTGGTGGTGGTGGTGGAGGTGGTGGTGGTGGTAGTAGTAGTAGTAGTAGTAGTAGTAGTGGTGGTGGTGGTGGTGTTGGTGGAGGTGGTAGTAGTAGTAGTAGTAGTAGTAGTAGTAGTAGTAGTAGTAGCAGCAGGTGGATGACTAGTATTAGAAATAGCAGTAGTAGTAATAGTAGTAATAGTAGTTGTAGTAGTAGTATGGTAGTAGTAGTAGTAATAGTAGGTGGAGGAGTAGAATAGCAGTAAAAATAGCAGTAGTACTAGTAGCAGCAGCTCCAGTCGCAGCAGCAGTTGATTTAAACTTACTTCATTGCCACTTTTTAAATACAGAGCAATATCAACATAAATACGATAATAACAAATGGGTTGTTCTACCAACATTAGTTCTACCAACATTAGATTAAACCCTTTCTAATAGTGGTAGGTAATATTTTGAAAGTGCGAATGTATATGGCTGAGTAATAAAATACAATGGCAAATACATTGGGAGAGAAAAAAACTGAATAATTAAACAAAATATATAGAGGAAAACAAATAAAGAAAGAAAGAATGAAAGGGAGTCGTCAGAAAGGGTAATTATCCCCCAATTTATATTCCAGTCAGTTTAAAACGCGTGAACGATTTCTAGGAAAAGTGTTCAAAATAGCATACACGTCAACTTAAACAAGTAATATTTACTATAGTTGATCATATTAATGACGTCTGAGATAAAATCAACACCAGTATGTGTGTAGGGAGTGCTGTAAAACCTCAAAGAAAGACACCTATGTAAATCTATGTGTTTCTCGTACATATGTTTGAACTGCTTTGAAGAGCGATTCAAGTTCTCTGTCAGTAAACTATTCGCGACCGTAAACATTGTTCTTATATTTAACGAGTGTAAATGGCGAGTATTGAAACAGGTGAAGCCGATATGTGAAAAATGTGTTACATTGGAAAACATAAAGTTCAGCCTCTTCTACT
The DNA here is from genome assembly GCA_037043455.1 of Cyrtodaria siliqua. NCBI lineage: Eukaryota > Metazoa > Mollusca > Bivalvia > Adapedonta > Hiatellidae > Cyrtodaria > Cyrtodaria siliqua. The sequence continues at coordinate 220,668 of JAWPHD010001096.1, read as the reverse complement.
TCAAAGCCGCACTCGCAAATGGGTGAATCTCGTAAATGATCGCTATTGAGATTACAACACAAATTCATTATTCTGGCATGTAAAACAGAACATAATCGTTCACCACATAATGAGTATGTTGGTACCTTTGTACTCGGAAATACAGATGTTAATAGTCTTCTCTTGAAAATTGATATAGTTACCGAAAAAAAGTATAAATGTCGAACAGAAAAAACAGCTTTTGCAGAACACAGTAAACCCGAAAACATGCAAAACGACAAACATGAATGGCAATGTTAATAAGGAATAAAGGCATATTAGGTCACAAACACAAAAAGGGTTGACGATAAGGCTACCACTTTGGAACGGTCAGTGGCAAAAAAGTCCGCTGGGGGTTTAAACCAGGTTCTAGGGTACACCAAACCTCATATTTACCCTACTGTCATCCCAATAAAACGGGACAGAGTACTTGAAGAAATACGAGGGTCATTCAATAAGTTCTGTCACTAACGCGTTTAAACAATTATGTGCAAATGAATGTTGTATCTTTTGTGTGACGAAAGTTATGGAACATTTAATACACATCACTTATACATACTGAGGCATTTTCGTCCTGAGTTTTTTTTCAGGTATGTTAATTGTTACTTTTTTAAATGCCTGTTTCTTTTTAAGTACTTGTTGAAGACCTTTGAAATTTCTCATACATTACCAGTTATATCTGTGCATTACACGATTCAGAATTTAGGCATGGTAGATGAAAAGGCATTGTCTTAGAAATTAACATTTTAAGCTAACGTGTAAAATTAATTTAATGATAAATGGACATTAAATGGAAGGGCAGTCTTCTGAAATAGCGTTTTTGGATGATCAATATTTTCACTAAACATTGTACAAAATTCTGCAATGATGTGTTGAATATGAAATTTAAACACTGAAGGACTAGGATTTGTAAAAAAATATGAAAACATATTAATACTATGAGAATAATTACCACATTTAAAAGATATTATAACATTTCCGTAAATAAAATGAAGAAAATCAGTGTTATTTCTGCTAAAATTAAGGGATATACATTCACTCATATCTGCTTTGCAGCAAGACCTTTCCAAATTCTCGACAATCGTTTTCATGGATTATGTGAGAATAAAAACAGATAGCGTACAAGAAAATTTAAAAGCATAGAATTATTCAAATTAGTTTTACAACGTTTTGTAACAAGGACATTTTCAGAGATGCCAGTATCCAAAAAGTGTGGTAGGGGGAGGTAATTCAGGGGAATAAATAATCGATTTTTTTTCATTTTTGTTGTGGAATTTAAGAGAGCGAACCCAGTAGTACTATAAATACACTACTTTATCTCAGTGTATTATCCAGTTCAAAGGATATATGCCTAGTGACAGAACCTTTTGAAGCACCCTCGTAGTACTTTAACATTGGATAGAAAACACACATAACTCTTCGCCAAGAAACATGTTTGATTAGAAGCATGGCAGTAGGTGGTAGAACATGATATATAGGGTCCTATAAAAACCACAGCGTCCGAACGCAATGGCATCGTAGGTCCGCACTGTTCTGCAAACAATGACTAGAAACTACAATGAAAGAGACAAAAAACAACAGAAAGGGTGGTGAAGACAGGGTTACCGACTTGGAACGGTCAGTAGGCAATAAGGCCTACTGGTTAGCTTGAATCGATTTTATATGCGCACAATCCTCGCTATTATCCTGTCTTCAGCGCCCATTCTTAATCCACATTGTGTCACTCCATTTTTGAAAGAAACAGTAAACTCAAAACTGAGAGGATATAGTTTAACTGATGAATTACACCCAATCATTTGATCAGCTTAAATTTTGTCAAACAAACGAACATGATACGCGTTTTATAACAGAACTGATTCAGTATCAAAATAAGTATAACAGTCGAACGAGTTTCGTTTATCTACTGACAAATTATTCAATAGGTTAAGAGAGGACGGAACAAACGATTTATTGTATCTTTCAGTTCTCTTACCACTAGAGCAGTATCCAGTATGCACTGACATCTCCGACTGGCTGCGGAAATTTGAAATATAATTATAGACTTCTATCGGAAAGTGAAACCCATCCTATTTCACATATTAAACGATGTTCATTACTTTCAAGGCTGGAGTAGAGAAAAAGCAAAACAAACTGCCAACTATGTACTGGATTCCTAAATTACATAAAAATCTGTATGAAAAAGAGTATGAAAGTGGATTTTTGGAATAGGCCGAGAACGATAAATACGAAATAGTGCAGTCTCGGTTTGATTGTGACTGTTCATAAACGGTAGTGAAATATGCTTGCTACCGTTCACGCCCCAACCCCGGGCTCAAAGCTCGCTTTATTTACCACAACAAACATCTCCAAGCTTTTAACTTCTTGTTTTACTGCCGTTAAAGATCACATTAAAAATATTGTGCTAAAACTTATGAAAAGTCTGGGATTAATTTATTTTGGTCTAATAAAATCTTGATAAAATGTGCAATAAACCTCATGTTTCATCTATAAGTACTCATAATTTCTCTGCACTGTATACAACCTTACATTATGTACCACAGCACCTTATCAAAAACAAGCTTATTGCTCTTATTATTTCGCTAGAGAAAAAAAAGACATTTTTTGGCCTGTAACAATATGAAAGCATTTTTAGCTCTACTGGCCGAAAGCCAGCAGAGTTTAAGCGATAGTGAATTGTCCGTCGTTCGTCGTCCGATAACGTTTTTCTTGTTTACGCGATAAGAACTTCATTATTAATCGGATCTTTACGAAACTTTACTAGTGTCTTTATATCAATGAAAGATCGAAAACCAGCCAGATCGGATTAGTAACACCAGAGTTATGGCTGTTTACACTCTAGCACCATTCATTTTCTATCTGATCTTTACGAAACTGTGCCAGTCTATTTCTACAGCTCGGATGAATTCGAAAATCAGCTATATCACATTAGTAACAGGAGAGTTATGGTCCTTGTTTTTTTAAAAAATTACCATATTAGGCCTTTTTTACACTCTATCACCTTCATTTTGTATTTGATCTTTACGAAATGCAAGCTCGGATGAGGTCGAACACCAATCAGATCAAAACAATAACACCGGAGTTATTGCCCTTGACTTTTGAAATATGCTATAATTTGGCCTCGTTAACACGACCTGTTTACGGATCTAGACGTAGTGATCAAAATGTCGTCAGATGTATGTGTTCAGTTTGTCCGTCTGCTCAATAGTCCATGCGTCCGATTTCATTTCATAATATCATCTTCGTTAAATGCAGGATTTTATCCAAGCTCCACCAAAATGTTCACTATTTGGATATAACATCACATGTACAATTTTGGGTTGCTGGGATCTACTTTCGACGATATATATGTCACGTCCGGTCTCCTATACGACATGTGTATCTGTCTTCTTTCTTACAGGACTTCCACCAAACTTCACCAGGATGTTCTTCTTTTGCATCTAATATCAAGTCCAAAATTTGAGTCGCTGTTACCTACTTTGCACAAAATATAGGTCATGTAAGGTCTCCGTTACAACATGTTTATCTTGCTTCTTTCTTCCAGGATTTTCACCAAACTTCACCAGAATGTTTCTTATATGCAAATAACGTCATTTGCAAAATTTCAGGTCACTGTGACGTACTTAAAATAGAGGTCACGTCCAATCTCTGCTGCGATATACTTATCATGCTTTTTTCTCGCACGATTTTTACCAAACCTCACCAAAATGTTCCTTATATGCATCTAACATCATGTGCAACGTTTCGAGTGGTTGTGACCTACCTTCGACGAAATAATCCGGTCTCCGCTACAACATGCATTATTTGACCTTGATCCCAGTGACCCCAAATGCAATTCCAAGCTTTCTTTCTATATACAAGTAAGGTGCCTACCCAGCATGATTCATCGCAATACATCATTCCTAACAAAGTTAATGAACGGAAACCATTTAAAAGCATCACGTTTAATGACATTAATTACATATGTTTTGGGATTGACACTGGTTTTCGTAAAATAAAATATCTGGATCTTTTAAAAGAAATACTGATGTGAATTTTAGGAAGACATCCTTAGATGATATGAAAGGCATTTTTGCCAGTAGAGCGTCCACATGCCCTCTTGGACTTTTTGTTTTACTAACGGCAGTTTAGACAATTACACCATATGGTCTTACCAAGAAGTTTGTGAAGCATTCATTTTTCTATTAGGATACTATTTTCGTCAGGTATGGAACTACCGTTTATAGATAAATTGCTGGTATCCATACGGGTAAGAACTGTTCTCTTGCCGCAGATTTGTTCTTTTATTGCTATGACAGATATTTCATATTGAGTCTTTCATCGGATACTCAAGCAGATGTAATTGAAGTCTTTAATGACACTTCTCGGTATTTGGATGGCATATTGACATTGACTATCCTTTATGATCTGATATGGTTAATAATAACAATCCTAAAGAACTTCAACTCAACAAAACTAACATGTCGGTTCTTTTCTCGATTTACATCTCTCTATTGAAAATGGCGAAATAATTAGTCAAATCTATAACAATTGATAATTTTGATATTGTTAATTATCCAAATTTAGATGGGGTTGTTGCCCGAGCTACTTCTTATGGGGACATTGTTTCTCAACTTTTTCGATTCTCTAGAGCTTGTAGTCGTGTTGAGGACTTTAATATTCGTAATACATGTATTTGTATAACTAAAACGCTACTCCAGCAGGGCTATCGTTCCCATACACTTCGAAAAACCTTTGCAAAATTGTATTATCGTAGCCCTGCTCTACTTTTAAATATAAAAGTAATTTAAAAAGTCTTCTGCGACTATCACTATGGTGATGTGATTTATAAACTTCGTAAGATTCTTGGTCATAATCATACAATTTTCATTAAACTTGTTAAAAAGTTGTTTGGTGCACCCTTTAACCGGTTTAAACTCCCCGGTGGTTTTTCCATTGACTGTTCCAAGGCGGTACCCCTGTTGTCAACCCTTATATGTTTGTTTTTGCTTTTTTACTGAATGTGTTTGTGATGCACTTTTTTAATCACCTTTGCATTGTAATATCTGTTGGAGTGACTGTATTCTTTGAATGCTACTCTTCCTGTTGGACATAACCTTTCCTTCATTAAATGATATGTTAAGAAGTACATGTAGATGTTTTAAAATTGTATTCACGGTTTCCTTTAAATCTTATGACTTATTTCATCATCTCCGCTTGCTTTAGTTACGTCCAAAATCTTGATAATATTAATAATTTCGGATTCCTCATTATAAATATTTTCTAATTTATAATTGGGTTTTAAATGGAAAATAGGTAACTCAATATTAGTTATCTACTGATGATATTGAAACAAAATATTCATTCAAGCATTTCGCTTTTCCTTGGTCAATTATTGTGTATGACGTATCACCATTAGGTAAGACTGGTGTTAAAGGTAGAATCGGCTGTAGCAGCAGTAGTAGTAGTAGTAGTAGTAGTAGTGGTAGTAGCATACTGAACTATTTCCACTTAAATTTATTAATATGAAACATTAGCACAACAATACATTATTACAGAAATAGGATTTATGTTGATTCCTCAACACATATTCATTCCCTTTTTATTTTCCATGGAATTACTTACAGAACAAAACACCTGAAAGTAATACGAGTGTTAGGAGAACTGCGTTCTCTTAAACAATAATAGCGAGTACAGCTCCTATGCTATTACATTTACTAACAATAAGTATAAAAGTCGAACAGGAAATGCAGCTTTCACAGAACAGGGTTCAAATAAGTATAGAAGTCGAACAGGAAATGCAGCTTTCACAGAACACAGTAAACCCCAAAAGACGCAAAAGGACAAGCATGAATGGCAATGTTAACAACGAATATAGGCGTATGACGTCACAAACACAAAAAGGTTGACAATAGGGCTACCGCCTTGGAACTGCCAGTGGCAAAAAAGGCCGCTGGTGGTTTAAACCAGGTTATAGGGTGCATCAAACCTTACACTTACCCTACTGTCATCCCAACAAAACGGCAGTGTTAATAAAGAAATCGCCGCCATGAACTATTCTCTAACTATTCTCTAACCAACAAGGCAGCGCTTATAGGCAATATAGTAATCACTAAGAGGCTGGTGTATATATAAATACAAAACAATAGCCTAGAAAGCCACAAAAAAGTTACTCAGTGAATTGGCAGAAGCCAGAGCAACAAGCGATTAAACCATTGAGGCCACGACAAGACACGATTGCAGACAAACATCATACGTCACCGTCCTTTTGGGCTTTAGGTAGACGTCATCATAGGGTCCACAACCTGTCCGGTCATCGCATCATTAAAGAGGAAAGCATAGTGGTAAACTGTAAATGGGTCCACCACCAAGCATGCAGTGCGTTGCAAAATGATAGTGTCATAACCTCTTTTGATAAACCTTTTAACAAGTTTAACAAGGATATTATGAAAGTGATCATGATCAAGGATCTTACGAAGTTTGTAAATCACATCACCATAGAAATCAGATTGTGATAGTCCTTGTCGCAGAAGAGTTATTAGATTACTTTGATATTTGGAAAGAAGATCAGGGTTACGATAATAAAAGTTTGCAAAGGTTTTACGAAGTTTATGGTAACGGTAGCCCTGATGGAGTAGCTTTTTAGTTATACAAAGATTACGAATATTAAAGTCCTCAACTCGAGTACAAGCTCTAGAAAAACGAATACGTTGAGACACATAGACCCCATAAGAATTTGCTCGGGGAACATCCCCATCTAGACGGGAATAATTAACAATATCAAAATTAAAATTATCTCTTTTGTTGTGGATTTTGCTAATTATTTCACCATTTTCAATAGAGAGATGTAACTATAGAAAAGAAACGTTAGTATTAGAAATATTGGCTTAAAGAAGTTGAAGTTCTTGAAACCTTACACTTACCCTACTGTCACCCCAATAAAACGGGACAGTGTAAATAAAAAAATCCCCGCCATGAACTATTCTCTAAGTTTAGACACATGATAGAGTAGAGTAGAGCAGAACAGAGCGGAGTGGGGCGGGCGGGGCGGGGCGGGGCAGGACAGAACAGGGCAGGGCAGGGCAGGGCAGGGTAGGGTAGGGTGAGTATCTCGGGAAACATCCTCCTATAAAAGGGGATAACTAACAATATCAAAATAAAATCATCTCTCTTGTCACAGAATTTGATAATTATTTCACCATTTTCAATCGAGAGATCTAAATCAAGAAAAGAAGAGTTATTATCAGATATATCAGCTTTGTTAAGCTGAAGTTATTTGGATAGATATTATTAACCATAGTTGGAAAGAAAGGGTTGTCAATGTTCAATATGTCATCCAGATACCGAGAGGTGTGATTAAAGGCTTCAATAATATCTGCCTGGGTATCTGGTGAAAGACTCAACATGAAATGTCTTTCACAGCAATACAAAAACAAATCTGCGACCAGGGGTGCACAGTTCGTACCCATAGGGATACCAACAATTTGTCTATAAGCGGTAGTTCCATACCTGACAAGAATATTAACTAATAGAAAAATAAATGATTCACAAACTTCATGGCAAGTCCACATAGTGTAATTGTCCAAACTCCTGTTAATAAAAAACGCTTTAATATTGGTACAGGCCCAAAATGTAGTATTTTCCATAGCAAAGGTTGCAATTACGATGAATACATCAATAAAACAATCAAAATGTGGACTTTCCGGAAAACAAACAGTTAAAATAGAAGTAGTCTATTGCCCTAAAAAGATAGTAGTGTATTGCGGTTACATATACGTACACCATCAAAACAAATAACAGTACAAAGAAACATATTTAAAGGAGGTGTAGAAACAACCCGAGGTATGTATTTTCGAGCACATAATTGTCAAGTCGCATACACTGGGCGTGAGACACACGCATTGTTGTGTCAACTCGCGCATTATTAAAATTTGACCAAAATGTTTTTGTCTTCGATTTTTTAAATAACATTTTGTAGGTTTTATACCAAAAATCTATAAAATTTAGTTTAGTTTAACCAAGATTTCCGTATCGCTTTCATATGTTGTGCGACTTAAATGTATTAAATACAAAGTATGATCATATGAATATTATTACGAGTGTACATCTAAGCTATTTAAAATTCATGAAAATCAAACACAGACGGTCAAGTTCACATGATATTGTACCTACACCTTTAGAACGTTGTGTAAGGGCGGAAGGACTATAACTGTAATCCCATGCTTATAATGTTTCATTTGAGACATAATTACAAAACATAATACTCTTTCATAGACAATAACATATGCCAAGTTATGTGCAAAAATAAGGAAAAATGACAGTGTAATTAAATTTTTAATGTATTTGACCTTTTGACCGACCCACCCCCACTGAGGGCCCCTGGGTGCAGAGCCAAAAATAATGTTGCTCTTGCACGCCATCATCATATGGTGGTCATACTCTAAAAAAAAGACAGATATACAAAACGGACATGGAAAGAAGCATTCCTTGACGACAGTCAACCAAAGAACATAAAAACCAACACGCAAACAGACAAACGAGAAGGCACAAGTAATAAAAACTGCAAACGACATCACAAACACAAAAGGGTTGACAATAGGCTTCCGCCTTGGAACGGTCAGTGGCCAAAAAGGCCACTGGGGGTTTTAACCAGTTTCTAGGGTGCACCAAACCTCACACTTACCCTATTGTCATCCCAATTAAACGGGACAGTGTAAATAAAGAAATCCCCGCCATGAAATATCTAAGTTCGGTTGAATTCCGTTCAACGGTTTAGGATGAGATAAGGTAACGGACGGACGGACGAACGCATGTGGACGGACGGACGAACGGAGGCGATTTTAAAAGACCCTGTTTCCTTCAAAAACATGTGTATAAAAATGTCAGTAATACGAAATGCTAAACCATCACGAAGATGGTGTGCATATGACGATGAACATGGAACCTTCAGTGTGGTAATACCATTAAATGGCCAGAGGCGTTTGATCCCTGTTTCTAATAAATGCTTTTCCCTCAGAGAGAAAACAATTTTGCGAAATAAACAAAATGGAAAGTGGTTGGGAGCAGAGGTTATGAAGTTGCGTAGCAAACGTGACAGCCAACATATCCTAAGAGTGGTTAAACACTACTCAGAGCCTTTAAAAGCTGGAGTAGACTATTTCACCTGATGTATGAGGTAATACCTGTTACAAGCAGAGGCCTATAGCTGATACCTGCAGCATTTTTTATAGCATTACAATTCGGCCAAGTATGTTCGTTGTGAAACATTGCGGAGTTTCAGCAGTTTATAAAGTAAACAAAACATCTATTTGAATATAAATAACTTCACAGATATTGATAAAAGTAAGTGTTTATCTGTTTATCAGGCGTATTTATAACCCGATTTCGGCAGGTTTTAAGATATTTAAATTTACAGATATTTATCTTTGACATTCGAAGATAAAAGCACTTTTCATATTTGGTACATGCATCAAACTTAACATTTCTTTTTTATTTTGTAACCAGGTAGGTCTATAGTATTATATGCAAATAAAATTTTCCAGAACCTTTGAATTCAAATATTCTGTCATGCACTCTATCAGGATTTCCCCCGTTCTTATAGTTTAAGTTTAACACGTGCTTAAAGAAACACACTTCAATTATGCCATTTTCATTGAACAAAAAACATTCAACAGAGTGTGCATGTTATGTTATGTGTGTCAATGTTTCAGTTGCCATGAAGACATATATTTATTCATTGTTTCGCAGGAGTTACGTCGGTTCTTTATTATTTGTCTAGTGTATCATATTAAAGAAAAATGTGCTGCCAATGGTAATTTATGATCGAAGCATCTTGATTGAAATATCTAGGCAGCATTTATAGGCACAACGATACTATTTTATTGACGAATTTGAAAACGAATAATCCTAGAAAGTCACAAAGCAAGAATTCCTCGGTTTAAAGACACACTAAAGTATTTATATTAATGCCATTCCGTTATGCATGCAACATTAATTTTGTCTCCAATCACAGGTCATGGTGAAGTAATTGTGCCAATGACAATGCCTTATGTTTGCAACTTTATTTATGTCGCCAATCATCGATCAAGTGGATGTAATTAGTTTAATGGCATTGCCTTATGCATACAACACTATTTATGTCAAACCACCGACCAAGTAATTATTTTAATAACATGTTTTATGTAAGCAATACTATTGGTGTCTCCAATTGTGAGAATCTTCCTTTAAGTTCGACTGTAGCCAGATTAAATACATAAATCAAACAGCTGGTAACTTTACAAAGTTTTATAAGACATACATATTGACACAATTTACAAAGTAAGTCGACAAGGTATAATAAAACAGGTTTAAAATGTATCTCACTCCGCCTATCCAATCTCCACTAATTGTCTATACACCAATGTATATAAACGTGATTATAGTCATTCCTCGCAATCATTAAAATAACATCACAGAACTAGATATTGGCTTTGTCTGCATATTTTCCTATGTCTATGGTTGAATGTTTTAAATTCACTCAAGTGCTTGCAATTAGATTATGTCACTCAGACTCTTCTAGTTGTACTCAAAGTTTACCATCGACTACTACGGTATCAGATATAGCACTCAGTATTTAATGTACTCATCATGCTTTACCACAGCACAAACTGTCACTCCCTATAGCACCTGCTATGTGACACGAAAACCTCTCATTGACACATATTTATAGAGCACCCAGCATACTCATCAACGTTTATAGCCCTTGGCCTCCACACCACTGGACACAGAATAACCCATCTCAGTCCCATCATAGTTGGTACTTACAGGCCACCAAACACAGTAGAACCCTAGCCTCTCGTCATGCCGTAAAATGGTCACCTAGAAATAAATATATTTCTAAGTAACGAAACACCAAGACCAAATTAGGATAATTCTAAATATCTCAGAAATAACAACAATTGCACCAATTCAGTTAAAGCCACATAATGAAAATAAAATAATGAATACTACTTACAGCCAGATCTTCTTATTTCAGCCATGCCACTTCCATAAGCCGCCTATTTAGTTCACACTAACACCCATGTCTGCTCATCTCTAAATGGTCAAGCTTGTAAAATAGTTCACCGTATATTGTACATGTGGTTAGTGGTCAGTTCTTGCAACTAACGATATATAAAAAGATCGGACAGCATTCAATGAGGACAGTCAACCACAAAACATAGAAGCAAACAGACAAACAAGAAAGCAAAAGTAATAATAAAAACAAACGACATCACAAACACAAAAGGGTTGACAATAGGGCTACCGCCTTGGAACGGTCAGTGGCAAAGTAGGCCACTGGGGGTTTAAACCGGTTCTAGAGTGCACCAAACCTCACACTTACCCTACTGTCATCCCATTAAAACAGGACAGTGTAAATAAAGAAATCCCCGCCATGATCTAATCTCTCACCAACAAGGCAGCATCAATATGCAATACCGGTAAAACACAAACATGCTCGTGTAAATATAATACAAAAAACAATAGCCTAGAAAACCATAATGAAGGAACTCAGTAACTTGGCAGAAGCAAGAGCAACAAGAGAATAAACCATTAAGGGCACGACAAGAAAGATCATAGACAAACATCAAACGCCACCGTCCCATTGGGCTTTAGGTAGGCGTCATCATAGGGTCTACAGCCTGTCCGGTCATTGTACAATTAAAGAGGAAAGCATAGTGGCGAACTGTAAAAAGGTCCACCACCAACATTTTGGGCATCATCGAGAAAGATGCAAGAGAACTGCCTTTTGCGCGCTCTGTGGCCAACAGGGTCACAGCGATTTCTCTAACTGCACAAATCCCGCCTCTTGCGTTAATTGCAAGGGGGCCCAAGGGGCTTTCTCGAAAGACTGTCCGAAATGGAAACACGAGAGAGAAATTCAGAACATCAAAATAGAAAACAATATCTCTTTCCCAGAACCTAAAAACTTGTCAAAAAAAGAGTATGATAATGGACCTTTGGAAACGGCCGAGCACGACACATACGAAATACTGCAGTCTCGGTTTGACTGAGACTGTTCATGAGCGGTAGTGAAATATGCTAGCTACCGCTCACGCCCTTTACCCCCGGAATTCTTACTCCGCCCACTCCATCTGGCAAATCGTACGCCGATGCGAGTAGGGTTGAGAAACCAGCTACCAGGTCTATCGCGGTGCAGACCGTCTAACCTGGCCAATAGACTCCGATAAGTTTGCTACTATTCCACTCTCTGTTCAGAAATCCTCTAAAATATCTTCAGTCTCTCAAACTGTGGTCCTCTTAAATAAGCCTCATGTAGCTCCCAAACCTCTTGTGACTTCCAAGCCTAAAACTCCTTCAACTATATCCTCAACAACTACTACATCTACTTCTATTTCGAAATCGCTGGACTCTGGTGTAACAAAGAGTCCACCAAACCCGATGAACTCTTCCAAAGGTTCGTCAACCCCGACGAACTCTCCCTAGAGTCAAGCAGAACTGCTGCAACGGACGTGAAAGCAAGAAAAAAGAAAACTCCCATGTTAGGGAAGCAGTCAAAAGGATCTGATGATCCGATTGAACTGCACAACAGATTTGGAGACTTGGAGATGGAGGTTGACGATCCAGCACGTCTGGAACTCCAAAGTCTCCAAGGTCTGCCAAATCCAAAGGCTGTAAACCCTTTAGTGACATCAACATCAAATAAGGTCATTCAATGGAACTGCCGAGGTTTAAAACCTAAGTATGATGAAATCAGCTTACTTTTAAATAAACACAACCCTGTTGCATTTTGTCTTCAAGAAAGTTTCTAGTGATAAGTTATCTTTTAAAAACTAATCATTGTATAACTATATTTGTGATACAGGTGATAAAGCTTCTGGAGGAGTTTCGATACTTGTTTCCTCACAGAACTGTTGCGTTGAAAACTGGTTTGCAAGCTGTTGCGGTCAGTGTTACGATGCACAGAGTTATAACAATATGCTCCTTATATTTACCGCTCAGTTCTTCACTAGACATTAATGATCTAAATCACCTAGTTGCACAATTACCTTTTATACTCTTGGGTGATTTTAATGCACACAACTACATTTAGGGTTTTAATGATATCAACGATAAAGGCAAGAAAATTGAGGATTTCTTAGCCAAAAATGATTTGTGTCTTTTTAATGATAACAAATCACATACTTATTTACATCCAGCTACAGGATCTCATTCTTCCATTGATTCAAGAATATGCGATCCAATTCTCTTGATGGATTTATCGTGGAGTGTTGGTGACGACCTATGTGGAAGTGACCACTTCCCCTTATTTCTTGAAAATATCGGCCCTCCACTTCACGAAAACACGCAACGATTGAAACTTCGCAAAGCTGATTGGATACGTTTCAATCTCTTTGTGAGGAACAATTAAAGTCTTCCGTTTTCGAGGACGTCGAAGATGCAACTGCTCTTTTTACCAAAACCTTTCATGATATAGCTGATCAAACTATTCCAAAAACCTCGGTAAATCCAAAACGCCCACATAAACCATGGTACGATGATGACTGCAATAAGGCAGTCAGCGAACGTAAAGCTGCATTGAATGCTTTTAATTTGCGGCCAACACAACATTTAGAGATTTTCGTGCGAAAGCCCGTCGTACTATTAAGGATAGCAAGAGGAAGTCCTGGAGATCTTATGTCTCTAGGATGAACTCTCGCTCATCTTTTAAGAAGACGTGGGACATGGTCCGGAAAATAAACGGTAAAGGTAATGTGTAAATCATCTTAAAACTGAATGATGATGTTATTCCATCTGTCAAAGATATTACAAACACTTTCTTTGGCAGAAACTTTTTCTAAAAACTCTTCTTCTAAAAATTGTCAACCAAATTTTCTAAAAAAATAAGAAACTAAAAGAACAGAAGAAGCTGAATTTCAAGTCTAAAAATTTGGAGAAATAAAATAAACTGTTCACTCTCAAAGAACTTCGAGAATCCCTTAAAAAGGCTAATGATACATCAGCTGGTCCTGATGATATCCATTATCAATTATTAAAACATTTACCTGAAACCTGTCTCTCTACACTTCTTGATATATTTAATAAGGTTGGAGTGACCGGAAACTTCCCCGATTCTTAGCGGGAAGCAATCGTTATTCCAGTCCCCAAACCTGGAAAGGATCATACGGACCCAATAAATTATCACCCTATTGCTTTAACGAGTTGTTTATGTAAAACCATGGAACGAATGATTAATGAGAGGCTCGTTTGGTACCTGGAATCCAACAAGCTGATAACAAAGCATCAAAGTGGATTCCGGCGCCAACGAGGCACAACAGACAATCTCATTCGATTTGAATCATTTATTAGGGAAGATTTCGTAAAGAAAGAACATCTAGTCGCTGTATTTTTTTACTTGGAGAAAGCTTATGATACTGCATGGAAGTACGGTATCATGAATGATCTGTATGACCTTGGTCTTAGAGGCCGATTATCAATTGTTATAGAGAATTTCTTAGAGGATAGACAGTTTTGTGTCCGAATGGGTTAAAAAAATGAGATATAGGGTCCTATAAAAACCACAGCGTCCGAACGCAATGACATCGTAGGTCCGCACTCTACTGCAAACAAGGACTTGATAATACAACGAAAGAGACTAAAATCAACAGAAAGGGTGGTGAACCCTCTCTGACATTCGTGAACAGGAGATGGGTGTGCCACAGTCGAAAGTATATACGCTGAAGCTAATGAACCATCACTGTCTCATAGACGGGACAAATTAGCCCTTCAGTATGCCATTAAATTAAAATCTAAACCTTCAAACCAATCTTTCGATAATGTTTTGAATCCTAGTTATGAACCTCTATTGATCGAAAACCGAAGGTCATTCGAACATTTGGTCTTCGTATTAAACCAAAATTAGGAGACACTGTTGACCTAAATTTGATTGCCGATGTACAAAGTACCACAAATTCCACCGTGGACTTAGGAAACACCAACAATTATTTTCGATCTTTGTAATAGTAACAAATCCAGTACAGACCCTACTGTCTTTCAAATCAAATTTAATGGAATTAAATCGAAATACAGTAATTTTCAACATATATACACAGATGATCCTAAAGATGGAGATAAAGTAGTGCAGCAGCTGTTGTTCACAAACAAAGCATAAAGAGCCGCCTGCCTGACAAGGCCTTTATCTTTTCAGCTGAACTTAAGGCAATTGTACTTGCCTTAAATTATATTCAGGAATCTGATGATGACCATTTTGTAATCTTTTCTGATTCCCTTTCATATCTTCACGCACTGGGTAATATGAAACATGATAACCCAGTTGTGCTTCAACTTTTAGAAAAGTACAATTCTCTTATAGTTGATAATGTTATTATTTTCTGCTGGCTTCCAAGCCATGTAGGAATACGTGGTAATGATAGAGCTGATAGTGCTGCTAAAGCAGCATTAGGTTTACATATATCGAATGCCAAATTACCTTATACTGATTTTAAAAGTTGTATTAACACATATATTCGTAACTCTTGGCAAGCCGCTTGGGATTTGTCAGTTAACAATAAACTCCATTCAATTAATCCGTTACTCGGAGAATGGCTTCTTCTGGTAGACCCATTCGTCGGGAGGAAGTTGTCCAAGCCAAGTGCAGGATAGGGCATACACGTTATACTCATTCATATTTATTGCAAGGTGAGCAATTACCAGAATGTATACCCTGCTTTGCACCGTTAACGGTAAAACACATCTTGTTGGAATGTGTAGACTTTGATCCTATGCGTCAAAGGTACTACAATGTTAATACTATGACCGAGTTATTTAATAATATAGATTTTAGTCTTGTTTTAGATTTCCTGAAGGAAGTCAGACTATATAAATCATTATAATATGTTCTTGTATAATTACTTCTTTATATACCCGTTTTCGGGCATATGTTGATTTACATATATAGTTTATATTAATACCATATCATCCCGTATTTATAAATAGTTTTATCATTATATATTTACATTAATTTTTAATTAATCCTTCATTTCTTCATCTTTCATCAGTTTTTGCGCACACTATGACCTATTTATGTGTCGACGTGCCATAAAACATCATTCATTCATTCATTTAACAAATGACGGTCGTTGTTTGACCTAAAGCGCTGGAAAATACCTGTTACAAGCAGAGCTCTAAAGCATTTCGTGCAGCATTGCCTAATGTATTACGATTGGAACAAGTGTGTTGGTATTTGTAGCATTGCGCAGTTTTAGCAGTTTATGAGGTAAACAGAACATTGAGTTAACCTAACTTCACAAAAGATAGTAATAAATATTGATAAAAATAGGTGTGCCTCTGTTTACCATGTGTATTTATAACTCGATTTTGGCAGGTTTTAAAATATTAAAGTTAAATGATTCTTATCTAAAACGATCCTAGATAGAGGTAAACTTCATATTTGACACTTACATATCAAAATTAACCTTCCTTCTTTATTTTGACTACATTTTATTTTTGAAACCCGGATGGTCTATAGTACCTCATAATAAACATAATAAACATTGCCACAACCGTTAGATACGAATATTCCGACATGTGCTCTCTTAGAATTACCTGATTCTAATGTTTTACGTTTAACAAATGCTTTAATATACACATTACTTTTATGTTATGGCATTTTAATTACACAAAACGAATATACCTCAACATTAATAAATATTGAAAAGTGGATCCCTTGGAAGCAACAAACACAAACAAGAGATAAAAGTAGCAGACTCGGAATATAATATATTCCTAAATGAATTAGTTTCAAAGTTTCATTTGTCACAAATAGCATGTAATTTAGTAATAAGTTCGTTTCTAATTATTGCACGAATTTATGAAACTAAAGATTTACACAAGTACGCCAAAGGATTTCAACTGACTTGCCAGTTCGGCACGTAGGACATGGCGTATGGTGTAAAAGGGCTGTTTATCTTTGAAAAACTTGTCAGTTGTGTATAAAAACAAAACAGGTTATTGGTATATAAGATACAATTATCTTATTTAATGGCTTTGAGACAATTTTACTGGTGCTTTGGGATCAATGAACCCAAGATAGGTCAGCTCGTTTTATCTCTGTGATGTCATATGTTGCGTTTAATTCATCCATGTAATTATTGTTTATTTCTGTGCGTTGTTTTGGTTGACTGCGCCCTGGAACCTGGTTAAACTAAAACCAGGCGGCTTTTTTTGCCACTGACCGGTCCAAGGCTCAAGCCCTATTTTCAACACTTTTGTATTTGTGATGTCTTAATTTGGGCTTTTATTCCTCTTTCAAATTGTTCTTTGTTTTTGTGTATGTTTGTGGTTGACTGTCGTCCTTGAATGCTACTTTTCCTTTCGATTGTTATATCTACTTTTGAAGTAGAACGTGAGAGGTGTTGCTGCTTACAATAGATCTCATAATCGGACTCGGTATAACCTGGTCTGCTACGTTATTCTCTTGGTTGTGTTTGTTGCTTCCAAAGGACCCCCTTATCATTATTTATAACACTTCAGGCCTAGCCATTTACGTAGGCAAATAGTTTGCTAATTATTGTTCCCAAGTAAATTACTTTTGCTATTATTGGATTTTACTAGTCTATTAATTATATTTTCCCAACTTAATTTGTCTCACGGAACTCACAGATATGTTATTGTTAATTTGCTGCTTTACATTTACCAAATGATAAATAACAGGATGCTCGTTAAGAAAGTATTGCAAATGCCAGGAAATTTTGACAAAGGGTAGAGAAAATCCACATGTTTTCCATCAGAAGATCGATATAAATATGTTTTAAGAAAATCCTAGCAGTGTATATATTCAAAATCACATAATACTTGCGTTTAGAACAAATTATGAGTCAGCTAAATGAATAAAAGTCAATTTATTGGTATTTGTTTTTTAGAGTATCGCATCCTTTACAATATGGACACCACATCCGTGTTACGCATTTTTTTAACGTAATGTGTACACGCTTCTTCACCGATGCATACATGTATAAAACTTCGGATCGGAGTAAATTAATCATTGTAGTATATGCAGACTAGCATCTATGTATATATCTTCTGTTGAATATAAGCAACATTACACTAGACTGAACTCGATCTTTTATAATTATCATCAGCTTTATATAAATGTTTCGGCCCCTAAATGACCATTGAATATATTCTATGTCCCATCTTCAGCTTTAAATGACTACCAGTACTAAGCTGTTATCTGTCATGATACTATAAAACAGTGTTGGCGTAGGAGCTTTTCAGATAAGGGTGTGGTTTGTGTTGGGAGGATGGGTTGGTGGGTGGGCGGGGCTACTGGACATTTAAAATAATTGATTACTTGCTTACCCCCGCCCGTACTCCTTTATCCCACCTCAACACACACACACACGCACGCACGAAAGCACGTACGCACACACACACGCACAATAAACAAAAATCTCAGTTTAATCGATATACAGTTGAAACAGTTGTAAACACATGACGTCAGAATTGACGAATAACGTTTGCAGTCTATATTTAAACAAGGTATTTTTTTTTTTAAATAAAATGCAAAATGGTTAGGTCTTATATCATGGCCAAGTATTTAAAATGTTTGAATGTTGTTGAATGTTGTTTTAAGACTCTTGAACATAGCGCACCTGTAGTTATTTTAGAGACGCCCAAAACAGTGGGAAGGACACAAAGGAATATCTGGGAACCTGCCCCTCTCTAACAAGTTTGCAAATAGACCTTTAATGTGTTCGGAGGATCCCGATTTTATATCATTTCTTCTTATTGGAAGATTGAATATATCTTTATGAAGATTTAAATAAATTATCAGGACAATAATAAGGTGGATTGCGGTGCAAAAGAAACATAACTCTAGCCTAGTTTATTATTGAATTATCACCCTTTTTATGAAAATTTTGTCCGAACTCTTGTTTTACTTGGATGCTCTTGAACAAGCTCGTTTTACTGTGATGCTGATAAACACTGTGACTGTTACCATGATTCAGTATATGGCCTGTTCAGTAAAACGTGTGGATGGCCACAGTCAACACATGCTGTCTGATTTTATCATGTAGTCTGTACAGATATTGTACTTGGATGAAGTTTTAAAGTCAGTTGTACTACACTTCTTACGCTGAAGTTAAGCTCTTGGAAAAGTATATAATTATTTTTTTATCTCGGTCTTGGTGTATATAACTGTGTTTTATTTAACTTGTAAATAAATACTGAAAAGGTTATCCCTTGAAAGCAACAAACACAAACAAGAAAGAAAATTAGTAATATTCGGTTTTATTGATTCTGTTCATGATAGGTAATTATAAGATGCAACACATCTCACACCTCCTAGCACCTGCTTAAGCGACATTCTACTTTAATGCAACACTTGTAAGTTTTGAGTATGGTATATAATTGTGTCGTATTGCATGTACGTCATACTGCTATATTTTGCACATTCTATGTTATGGTATTTGTATATAATTTTGATGTATTGCATGTACATCATTCTATGTTATTGTTATGGTATATTATTGTGTCGTATTGCATGTACGTCATACTGCTATATTTTACACATTCTATGTTATAGTTATGGTATATAATTTTGTTGTATTGCATGTACATCATTCTATGTTATGGTTATGGTATATAATTGTGTCGTATTGCATGTACGTCATACTGCTATATTTTACACATTCTATGCTATGGTTATAGTATATAATTGTGTCATATTGCATGTACGTCATACTGCTATATTTTGCACATTCTATGTTATGGTATTGGTATATAATTTTGTTGTATTGCATGTACATCATTCTATGTTATGGTTATGGTATATAATTGTGTCGTATTGCATGTACGTCATACTGCTATATTTTACACATTCTGTGCTATGGTTATAGTATATAATTGTGTCATATTGCATGTACGTCATACTGCTATATTTTGCACATTCTATGTTATGGTATTGGTATATAATTTTGTTGTATTGCATGTACATCATTCTATGTTATGGTTATGGTATATAATTGTGTCGTAGTGCATGTACGTCATACTGCTATATTTTACACATTCTATGCTATGGTTATAGTATATAATTGTGTCATATTGCATGTACGTCATACTGCTATATTTTGCACATTCTATGTTATGGTATTTGTATATAATTTTGATGTATTGCATGTACATCATTCTATGTTATTGTTATGGTATATTATTGTGTCGTTTTGCATGTACGTCATACTGCTTTATTTTACACATTCTATGTTATGGTTATGGTATATAATTTTGTTGTTTTGCATGTACATCATTCTGCTATATTTTACACATTCTATGTTATGGTATATAATTGTGTTGTATTGCATGTATGTCGTACTGCTATATTTTACACATTCTATGTTATGGTGCCAGTTATACAGATTCAATTGTCTTTTTCCTGGGACTTATATTTTTGATATATTCCCCTTTTTTTAGGCACAAAGATAGTTTTGGCACAACGATAGTTTAATGCATATCATTCATATTTTGATATCGACCCACCATGAGATTATCAAGACGTCCGTCATTTCAAGATGGCCACGAAAGTTGCATTTGAATCAGTATCAGAAGCAATGCCTCCCCGTTGGTGGCACCTTCAACAGATACAATGGTTTGTAGTGGATACTAGAACAACTAACCCTTTCTCTTTATATATTATCCTTCCCTTTCCATTTAGTTGTTTATATCGTTTTGGGCATCGTAACTCTTATAACCAAGCACTTAACACGCATCAAATTGATAACATAAATCTTTGTAACCATTTACATGTATATTTGAGCCATGGCACGAGAAAATCAACCTTGCGGTGAGAGAAGACCCCGATCAGATTGCATGGACGTGCAGTCTGATCTGAGCCCACAGTGGCTGCAGTGGTCACAAGATGATTTGCAGGAAAACTGTCGCCCGTACTGGAAAAGTGCCTTCCACAGTCGCTTCAACTTGAGCCATCTACCACGTTGCTATAGCATGGTTTGTATCTTCTTTCAAATCATGGATAAGATCAACCAGAATTGTTCAGACCTAAACACACTGGTATACAAATGACCTAAAAAAAGAGTATGATAATGGACCTTTGGAAACGGTCGAGCACGACACATACGAAATATTGCAGTTTCGGTTTGATAGAGACTAATCATGAGCGGTAGTGAAATATGCTAGCTACCGCTCACGCCCTCTAGCCCTGGGTTAAGCAGAACTCAATATTCATAAAAATCAACAGTACAGAAGTTTAACCATCCCGAAGATGGCATGCATATAGCGGTGGATATAGCAATATTTGTATCTTTATTTCATCCCCTATATCCAGCGGCGTATTGGCCCAGGATAATAAAATTGTATGCCCCGAAGAGCGAAATAAACAAAAATAAATTTAGTTGGGTGCAGCGGTTATGAAGCCTGCGTATCACAAGTAACAGCCAAAAGACTAAATTGAAAAGCAGACAACATATCCTATGAGTGGTTAAACAATACCCAGAGCCTTTTATCGGCCGGAGTAGTGGAACCACCGAATCGAAAATTAAGTAAGAAAACAAAAGAAACTGAAAATGTACCACCAATCACACTGTTAACTATCATGTCAGTTGGAAGTGTAACAAATGAGAAACTGGAGATGCCCAATTTAATGTATGAATACATTACATCAAATACAGGAAACATCATGCAAGAGACAAAAAATGGACCAAACAATCAAAGACAATGAATGTAAAATCAAGTCTCTGAGGAAAGATCTACAGACGTCTTCAAAAACCTGTTTTGATCAGCAGACAACAAACAAGAAGCTGAAGCTTGAGTTGGAGAAAAGTAAAGCTTCTTGTTCCAAATTGGAAGAAGACCTGAACAGTAGTAGGAGCACAGTTGACATGCTGTTTAATGACGACTAATTTTGCAACAGCGCTCCACCACATGACACAGGCACTCCAAATAATGTGAAGAAAAATGAAGAAACCATTGGTGCTAACAATGTTCAAGACCAGAGTGCCATTTGATATTATTGAGCAAGGAAGTCTAGGGAGCCATTCAGTATGGATAATATAATACGTCACTTCATGCACTGTTCACTATGTGTATCCACTCTAGTTTTGCAATTTATCTAGGACAAAAATTCACACATCCTGTTATCATTAATTTGTAATCCTTTTAATTGAGATATACAGTGTTTTCAGAACATTCAACTTTTATCGATATACATTAGGACTACTAATTAAATGACGCAGCTTCTGCCTTTTTTCCTCTATTCAGGAAAATTACACAAGTTAATCAGTAATTTCTGACAGGTGTACGTGATTGTGTACAATTCTCAAATGTGTAGTCTGAACACAGTGGTACAAAGCATGTCCAGTGATAAAAAAAGTGTAGATATATACAAAAACGTGGATATAAATATCGAACAGGAAAAGTAGCATTAAAGGACGACAGTCAGCCACAAAACATTTGTCTAACTAATGTGTTTACCTAAATCATTAGTGTTCTATTACCTGAAACAGAGTAAATATACATGTATTTGTGGTGTTGTCAGTGTGTTATTAGTTTTATAATCAAAACAATTTGCGAAGCAAGGAATTCGCTTTCATTCTGAAAAATATATATTTAAGAGCGGCGATGAAATACCAACTGTCAGTGTCGGCCATCAGTAGGTCAGTAATATCTATAAACTATAGGATAATTTTATTTCTCATAAATAATGTCATAATCAAATGGCAACCATTGATGATATAGCACTGCAATACCAAAATGTATGTGTCATATTCTTCATTCATTTTCAATACTTTTATATTCTTGACATTATTTCAATTCAGCTTTCATTTTGAATAACCTTATCAGACATTTTCTGTACACATAGAAAAGTCAGTTTTTGAAATTATTATGATTAAATTTTAATATTAATGTATTATCTTTATATTTGTATGCTTCATTATTCTTTAAAATTGTGTTTCAGTACTAATATTTCCCTATATCTATTCTCAAATGGATGTATTACTAATATGTTAAATTGTTCCATTTTAGGCCCAACTATGATCAACATCGTCTTGCCAGTCTACTTGGTAGCCCACACACTAAACCACACACATTGAAGTAGTCATCAACATGACGCGAGCTTACAGTGGCCAGCAAGATGCCCCATATATATGCTATTACTCACCAGTGCAACTTGAACTCTTCACATTAGCGACCATCAAGGTGAACCTGTATATTTTCGTCCAGTTCCTGTAGATATCTGTCAACGTTCATCACTTGCCAGGACACTGGGTTACTTCGTACTATAACCAGCTAAATGGAACATATCTATGATTTTCTAATGTCAAGTGTTCATCTTAGTTCGTAGCCAGCTACAGCTCATATATGGTGCAGACAAAGCTAGAAATATACAATATGAAACTGTAACTCAGCAATCTATGGAACCAATTGGTGGTGTTATGCCTGTTGCGTTTGGTTTCAGTTGCTCAAAATCACAAATCTACAACAAATAAACTTTGATATTAGAAAAACGCGTCATCATTTACTAAGGTGTAAATTAAATGGACAGATTTCTGACTTTTCAACCATAGATTTATAACAAATAACTACCTGTAATAAAGTGCAATTTACATCATGTGATGAACAGCTTTTCAAAAAAGTACTTCTCTGACCAGTTTAAAAACAGATTGGTAAACGAAAAACAAATGTCATATCAGGTAACAGTGCAGAAATAAGCATAGTTGCAAGTCGGAAGGATTTTTTGAAGGAACGAAACAGATCTCGTCAGGGCATACATAACAGTAAACTAGATAATCACCACAAGGAACTGATACAGGAAACGGAAAGGTCAAGAAAGAGATCTGTAAGACTTAACAAGAATAAAAATCAGAAGGAATTTGTGAAAGACAAAGACTGGTCAAGAAAGAGATCTGTAAGACTTAGCATGAATCAAAATCCGAGAGAATGTGTGAAAGACAAAGACAGGTCACACATGAAATCAGTAAGAAATAAAATGGATGAAAATCCGAAGAAATGGGTGAACCGGTCACGAAAGAGTTCAGCAAGGCATGAAATTGACGAAAATAGAAAGAGGAATGCTAAAGTAAAAGACAGTTATCGTAAGAGGAAACAAACAGAGACACTTATATCAATAGAGAAGGAAACTAGAAAAAAATATTACTTGAACAGAAAAAGTAAAAAACGTAAAATAGAATCTAATATTCAAGAGTCAATACATGAATTTAAGAAAGCAGCTCAGCATGGTCCAGTGTACAGTTGATAATCATGTCTGAGTCTTTTATATATGCAGTCCGTAAAGGAGTTATAGAAAGACAAATATCCAGGGTGTGAAAATTGGTTGACTCAGGAATAATCAGTGTTACAAAAACTGTACGTTTGCCTCACCTGTTATACATACTTAAAGAAGCAGAAATTACCACCTCAAAACTACAGCAACAATCCAGAAGAACGAACAGTCCCCAAAGAAATTTCACAGTTAACACCACTGGAAGCTCATTTGGTAGCCTAAAGAATGCCATTTATGAAAATAATATCAAGACCATCTGGTGGTCAAAAATCAATATCTGGGGCTGTGGTCAATATTCCCTTTGATACGTGGGACACCTGTTCCCATTTGCCTAGGCCTCCATCAAATTCTACATTTGTGATGTTGAAGTTAAAAAGTAAACAAGAGTATAGGTCAGCAGTTTTAAACCAAGTTATACGACTTAATGTTGTTATGAATGCTTAAAGGTTTTGACAGGAATTCATCCTTAGTACAGAAATGTGACACAAAATATCAATGCATTTGACACAAGTGATAGTGATGACAAACAATTGTGGGATGATATATTCTCTACTAACTGTAGCAATGAAACTGATAATGTGGTTTACACAGTTGAATCAGATAAGCAAATCTCCAATGATAATGGTAGAGATGATAGTGTTGTTCACAGTGATTTGCCTGAAAATTACAATGACATTCACGGTGAAATATTTGAATATGCCAGTGGTGTGCTTGAAAATGATAATGAAAATGTTGACGGAAATAATGATGCAGGAAATGGTATTGAAATTCCTAGTGGTGAACATGAAAGTGACAATTTATGACAACAGTAAACTATGTCAAAATCAAAGTGAAAATGCTAGTGATGTGCTTGGAAATGACAATGGAAATGGTGAAGGAAATAATGATGAACAAAATGAAGAGACAAAAATTAGAGAACGATGTCTTCCATATGATACTTGTCTGCAGACAACTGATTGTCAAGAAAGACAAATATCCAGGGTGTGAAAATTGGTTGACTCAGGAATAATCAGTGTTACAAAAACTGTACGTTTGCCTCACCTGTTATACATACTTAAAGAAGCAGAAATTACCACCTCAAAACTACAGCAACAATCCAGAAGAACGAACAGTCCCCAAAGAAATTTCACAGTTAACACCACTGGAAGCTCATTTGGTAGCCTAAAGAATGCCATTTATGAAAATAATATCAAGACCATCTGGTGGTCAAAAATCAATATCTGGGGCTGTGGTCAATATTCCCTTTGATACGTGGGACACCTGTTCCCATTTGCCTAGGCCTCCATCAAATTCTACATTTGTGATGTTGAAGTTAAAAAGTAAACAAGAGTATAGGTCAGCAGTTTTAAACCAAGTTATACGACTTAATGTTGTTATGAATGCTTAAAGGTTTTGACAGGAATTCATCCTTAGTACAGAAATGTGACACAAAATATCAATGCATTTGACACAAGTGATAGTGATGACAAACAATTGTGGGATGATATATTCTCTACTAACTGTAGCAATGAAACTGATAATGTGGTTTACACAGTTGAATCAGATAAGCAAATCTCCAATGATAATGGTAGAGATGATAGTGTTGTTCACAGTGATTTGCCTGAAAATTACAATGACATTCACGGTGAAATATTTGAATATGCCAGTGGTGTGCTTGAAAATGATAATGAAAATGTTGACGGAAATAATGATGCAGGAAATGGTATTGAAATTCCTAGTGGTGAACATGAAAGTGACAATTTATGACAACAGTAAACTATGTCAAAATCAAAGTGAAAATGCTAGTGATGTGCTTGGAAATGACAATGGAAATGGTGAAGGAAATAATGATGAACAAAATGAAGAGACAAAAATTAGAGAACGATGTCTTCCATATGATACTTGTCTGCAGACAACTGATTGTCAAGAAAGACAAATATCCAGGGTGTGAAAATTGGTTGACTCAGGAATAATCAGTGTTACAAAAACTGTACGTTTGCCTCACCTGTTATACATACTTAAAGAAGCAGAAATTACCACCTCAAAACTACAGCAACAATCCAGAAGAACGAACAGTCCCCAAAGAAATTTCACAGTTAACACCACTGGAAGCTCATTTGGTAGCCTAAAGAATGCCATTTATGAAAATAATATCAAGACCATCTGGTGGTCAAAAATCAATATCTGGGGCTGTGGTCAATATTCCCTTTGATACGTGGGACACCTGTTCCCATTTGCCTAGGCCTCCATCAAATTCTACATTTGTGATGTTGAAGTTAAAAAGTAAACAAGAGTATAGGTCAGCAGTTTTAAACCAAGTTATACGACTTAATGTTGTTATGAATGCTTAAAGGTTTTGACAGGAATTCATCCTTAGTACAGAAATGTGACACAAAATATCAATGCATTTGACACAAGTGATAGTGATGACAAACAATTGTGGGATGATATATTCTCTACTAACTGTAGCAATGAAACTGATAATGTGGTTTACACAGTTGAATCAGATAAGCAAATCTCCAATGATAATGGTAGAGATGATAGTGTTGTTCACAGTGATTTGCCTGAAAATTACAATGACATTCACGGTGAAATATTTGAATATGCCAGTGGTGTGCTTGAAAATGATAATGAAAATGTTGACGGAAATAATGATGCAGGAAATGGTATTGAAATTCCTAGTGGTGAACATGAAAGTGACAATTTATGACAACAGTAAACTATGTCAAAATCAAAGTGAAAATGCTAGTGATGTGCTTGGAAATGACAATGGAAATGGTGAAGGAAATAATGATGAACAAAATGAAGAGACAAAAATTAGAGAACGATGTCTTCCATATGATACTTGTCTGCAGACAACTGATTGTCATCTCCATTTCACCAGCTGAAAGAAATGTGCCACTGAACATACTAACAGATAAGCAGGCGGAACTGCTTTCTTTTCCTGCATTATGTCCATATGGTCAGTTTGGGTACAGTGTGGTATCAACATCTAAACTACATTTCAGAAAATATTTGAATGCCAGGCTATTGAGTCATTCATGGACGGATTTTCAAATAACTTGGCACAAATGCTCACCACAACCAAACAATGTGTCGCGCATAAAATCCAGGTCCGAGGCTCCAAGGTCAAGGTCATACTTAGAGGTCAAATGTGACTTTGGGGGTATTTCTCACTAACAGTGCTATTTCTTGTTTACTATTATTTCTGCACCGATATTCACAGACATAATAATAAATTTGTTATTAGGTCTGTGCAATATCAGACTAATACCGCCATGTTTTGTTGTTGTATAGACTGCTTAACTGCACATATTTAGTGTTGACGCCGCATTTGTGTAATGTAGCCTTATTTGTATACCCTTACCCTACTAGAATACGCAGGGTTCAAATTTAAAACTTATTTACTTGCTAAATTTGCAGATTGCAAGTAGGAAATATTAGTACTTGATAAATTGTTCAAGTATTAAAAGAAAACTACAGTACTAGGTCTCAGTCTACATGTATTCACTGAACATATTTATCTAACTTGGTTAAATAGGTGGATATAAGTAAGTATAATTATACATTATTACATTCCTGCATCTAGCTGAATGTGAAATTGTCATTATTTACATGTATAGCAATCCTTCTAAAATGAAACAAGGTTTCAAATTATATTAATGCAAGTACCTT
Organism: Cyrtodaria siliqua; assembly: GCA_037043455.1. Taxonomy (NCBI): domain Eukaryota; kingdom Metazoa; phylum Mollusca; class Bivalvia; order Adapedonta; family Hiatellidae; genus Cyrtodaria; species Cyrtodaria siliqua. The sequence continues at coordinate 192,764 of JAWPHD010001096.1, read as the reverse complement.
AATTAAAATAGCAAGTAGAAAACCTTTGCACCTGCTTTTTTATAGCAAGTGGCTAAACATGTAAGTCAGAATATGCCGGGCGCGCAGCGTGCAGTACTCATTTACTCACGTGAGTAAACTTTTCAAACGAAGGCTCAAAAAATAAAAAATCGAAAAAATCGAAATACGCAATAAAAAGATGAGCCTAAAATGCACCAGAAGTCATGTACAGCGTAATGAGTACACAAATATTTATTTGACATAGTGTGTGCAGTTTAATTTTATTCGGTTATTTCGTTAGAGTAATTCTCTAAGTTGAAACGCTTTATGTGTTAATGAGCAAATTCTGCCTTTAATTTGATCCCTGATACGTGTTTTATCATTTCTGATAATTTAATTTATCATGTTTCTAGTCATTGAATTAACAATGTTTTTTCTTTGTATGGTGTTTTACGTCCTTTTCAACAAATTAACAATGAACTTGGACTGTAATAAAGTCCTGAATTAAAAGAAAAGGCTGTGCACATTATCGAGAATACTACTATAAAACATGTTTAAAAAGTTGACTTGTAAGTGGAAATCCAAGCATCACAATTTTGATTTTGAAATGCCCACTTCACTTTGTTGCGGGACATTAAAAGGTTGCACATTTAAAATTAAATTAATTTTGTGCATAGGTACATGTACGGCAGTAATTGAGTTAAGGGTTATATGACTACAGGCACACATTTTATACCCGTTCCAGTTCTTAGAAAAGCATTTGCCAACTAATTTTTGTGTCCTCGATAGATCAGATTTTCTTGCATACCGGACAAGGATATCCGTCATTTTACAGGGGCTAGATATTTCCATCTCACCCTAGGGTCGAGATAAAATTCATGCGCGCCAACATCTGGTATACCGAAAAACATGCAAAACGTTAGTAGCTGGCGGCGTCAACGCACAACATGTCTCTGATATGCAAGAAAAAGAATCTATCATGTGTATTCGGTTCAAATAGGGAATTCCAACCCTCGGTATAAGTGTTTTAAGCCTCGGTTCCGATAAAAACACGTATGCCGAGGGTTGGAATTCCCTATCTTCATCGGATACCCATGAAAGATTCTTATAATAAAGCACTACTAGCAGGGTTGTTTCTAATAGCCCGTAACCGGCTATATTCGCCGTCTGTTTTGAATGTGGAGCTGGCGGTAAACAATTTTTATTTTTATTTTTTTTAATCAGTATAAAATATTTTGAAATTATTTCATCATCTGAAAGAATCATGAAATAACTAAAAATCCTGACCTTAATTAGCACCAAAAAACATGAGATTGCATGAGACCTCATGCTTATTCGCGGGGAAGAATGCACGTCTATAAACGTCTAGACACTTTTTTATATACGCGGTCTAGGTTGCATCTATAAAAATCTGTATGTAAAAAAAGCACACAAAGACGTCAAACGTTTTTACAACACAGTTAATTTTACATAGCTCTGCATGTGTAGCAGGACCCCTCTGGAACACTGTAGAACTTGATGAATTTTCTTAAACATGTTAAAAATATTTTCTTTGTTAAACTTGATGTCTGTTGCACGAAAAATAATGAATGAGACAGATGTGTTCACCACAAGTTATATTTGGGGGATTATCCGGGATATCTTTTAGAAAGTTTCACACACTGGCAGTGATTCCAATGAATAAACAAAAATTCAGAGACAAATTTCAATCGGATGCCATGATCAGGGTATTATGTCAGAACAGATAACAGTACAGTACATTTACTGGTATGGTAAATGGCAAGGATGAATAACAAATCCATTACCAAACGTTCAGAACGATAGCATGATACAAATATAGTGACAGTGTGATAAAAGACAATTTTATGTTATTTTTCCTTTTTGTACCACACATATTCAATGGACAGTTACCATCTTCCTACCATTGGTCGTCTTATGATGATTTGCTACACCCATCTGAGTCTGCTACTCAAAACGCCATTTTGTGAATAAATACTGATAAAGGTGATCCTTTGAGAGCAACAAACACAATTCAGAGAATAAAGCAGCAGACTCGGTTTTATTGAGTCTGTTCATGAGAAGTAATGAAAGAAGCAACAATTCTCACACCCATATCACCGGCTTAAGCGTTATTCTACTTTAAAGCCACCTATATTGCGCTCGTTGGTCCAAAAGAACCATCCTGTGAAGGCTGCTTCACTGCGCATATCCCTTCTCTTTGTAGCGTTGACGATCCATTTCTCTAAGTACCCTAACCTAAGGCTATTTACAGTTTCTGGTAATACCATTATATACATCTTATTCTTGAATTAATAATAAAGGAAAGATTGCAACGGCCTAAATACTATTAAACAGGGTTAAAAAGATCGTTCTACATGGACTTTTCAGATCCTAGTACAGTATTCTGAAATCCGAACATCACGATTTGTGATTTTTAACATACTCTGTTTATTCCAGAAGCTTTTTATTCATAAAACCAAACATGTTTGTACTAAAATAACGAAAACAAGCATTTGTATGTGTTTTTATTTGGTAAAATACAATAAATAAGAATATTCGTAAATGGTCCCTCCATTTCGGAATTCGTAATTGGTCGGTTCTTCGCAAACGGCGTATAACATTGATACAAGTTTTGCAACAAATATAGACTACATATGTTTTGTGCAGTTCTTAGCAAAACAATTGATACTGTACAGATAGCTATGAGAAAGACTTAACACACTGAAAATATCACAGCCACTCCACTTAGATCAAGCTATACTCTGAAGAACGTTATCACTCAAGACATAGCATACACCATCTTAAGAATGTTCGGGGTTCACATACAGATTTTTGGAAGGCAGAAGCATTCAGCATACTGGCAAAGAGCAATGTGTGACCTGTGAGGCATGGTAAGACAACTAGGAATTTTCACATGGTTTCTAACTCTGTTCTCAAGTGACTTTCGATGGACAGATACAATAAGAATTGTTGTCCAACAAGCATGTGTGACCCTGTCTGATCGTGACATTAAAGAAATGACCTGGGAACAAGGATGTTCATTGATAAGAGATAACCCAGTTATGTAGCTCGCCACTTCGACTATAAAGTCCAGCAGTTCTTCAGGTTTTATTGGGTAACACACAGATGAAGAGGTGTGTGAATTTATTGACAAGTACATTCAGTGTACTCTTCCAGAAGATGAGGATGAGCTCCATACACTAGTGTCTACGAGCGTACATTGCAATGACACTCGCATACACAAACGTGCAGGAAAGTGGAATATTATGTTGGTTAAACTTCCAAAATCTCCAATTCCATACACAGTTGTGGCTCATGTCGATAAGGAAGAATCTCCTTTTGCAAAAAGGACAAAATGACAACCCATCCGAGATTACCGTGGCCCCAGACCCAAGGAAGGTATTTATTACAGTACAGCAAGTCATCCAGCAAATACAAGAGAACTATCCTGACAAGGAAATACACCTCCTTCACCATGTTTTAAATGCCAGCAACATCACTGACTGCAACGTACATTGGATCTCTAAAGAAACTACAATCTTCTACAAAAGTGCTACACAAAAGATGTCCAAAATACCAAAATATAAATAACTATAACCCTACAAAATTAACATTAACATCATGGCAGGCCAATATTGACATTCAATATGTGACACATGTATACTCGTGTATTACGTATATTGTGAGCTATGTTACTATGGATGAAAGACATTTAAGTGATATTTTGCGGCAGGCTAGTAAACACGCCAATGAGCTAACGTACAGCAACAGTTTGCATTTAGGAAACATGTTCCTAAACCATAGGGAGGTAACCGCTGAGGAAGCCATGTACAGAGCCTGCCACTACCACTCAAACGGACAAGCAGGGCAGTCATTTTTGTGCCTACAGATCTATCAGAAGACAGCTAGGGTGAAGATTCTGAAACCAAAACATGTGATAGAACAGCTGGATGATGACAGTGATGAGGTATTTTCCTCAGGAATGATAGAACGCTAGACAGCCAGACCCGGCAGCTAAAATGATACATACCTAGTCAATTTTGCCTCTTGGTATCTAGTTAAATACAATACTGACTCAGATGATTCCCATTCATCAGCGATTGAGGATGATGAAAACCCCAGACACAGATCAGTGCTATCCAATTGAGGAATAACAAGGGAAGCATGGCCAAACAACAAGCAATATTTAGGACACACACGTACTCTAAACAGAAACAAAGTGAAAATTATTTCCATTCTAAACTCATTTATACATACCATGGAGATCTGAAAATGATATAAAGCAAGGTTTTCCTACGTTCGAACAGGCCTTTATAAATCACATTGACATCCTAAACTGCAGCACATATGAGAAGAAAGGCTTATCTGTAGAAGCAGCACTGGAAGATTATCAGGAGAATGGTCCCATATCTGATGTTTGGGATGCTTTAAACAGGTCAAGCAATACAAAGAGAAGAAGAAGACATGAGGTTCCCCGTTAGACTGGACACTGACAATGCCATTCTTCCGTAACCCGGATTTCTACACAGGAACACAGTCTGATATCATCAGCAGAGATAATGGGAGCTCATTTGAAGAGAATCTGTTGTCCGACATTGAATTCAGAGAACTATTGCGAATGTTGAATACAGAACAACATGAAATATTCGTGCATTTTACCAAAGTCGAACAACTGGGGAAAAAACATCACTATTCTACATGTTTGAAACTGGAGGAGCAGGCACAGGCAAACGTCTACTGAACAAAGCTATCTCCAACATGGCTGTGTCAGAGTTGAGGGCGAAGGTTACAGTCCTACAGATAGTACTTACTTCTGCTGGCTCCAACAAGACCCGCAGCATTAAATATTAATGGAAAGACAATGCATTCTACTCTGAAACTCCCCATTAGACAGCACTCAAGACAGAATGAGTACACACCTCTTTCACAAGAAAAACTAAATAACCTACGATGCCAGTTCAATGCTCTTACTTACTATAGTCATAATCGTTGAAATGTATATGGTAAGCTCTCAGAATCTTTAGAGGATCCATAGGCGACTTACAGATTTAAAGAGTACAATGCAGGCTGATGTCTACTTTGGATGAGTTTCAATTCTAGCAGTGGGAGATTGATTCCAAATACCTCCAGTTGCACAAAGGCCTTTGTATTCTCTACCAAAGTCATCTCTCGCTCAACTGGCTGGTTCACTATTGGAAAGACTGTTCCATATCCATCACCTAAACACTAAAATCAGGCAACGGGATGACATAGAGTCTGCCAGTATGTTAAACAGAATAAGACTGAACACACTTAAACACAGTTGCTGACATTCAAACAGCTTGATAGTAAAGACTGACGCTGCCTATCCACATGACGCAGTTCATACAATCCTGGGAATGAAGCCGCAGATAACCATAATGCAGCAAGATTAAGCCAAATGAATAAACCAGTGGTCACATTACATGCTAATGATTTGAACCTAGATAATTCTCCTCTCCCAGACACATTCACATTGCCGAAGAAAGCATCTCTTACTGGAGGTTTGTGCAAGACATTACAACTGTGTTAAAGTACTAGAGTCATGGTTATTAAAATGATTGATGTATAACAGGGAATAGTAATTCATTTTTGGAAGGCAGAAACATCAGATAAAATAACAGCCATAATACCCAAATATGATGATAATAAATGTGGTTCACATGGGGGATGTAATAAGTATAAAGGTCGCTATGTCCACCGCCATATGCATGCCATCTTAGGGATGGTTAACATTCTGTACTATTGAGTTTATGAATATTGAGTTCTGCTCAACCCGGGGCTAGGGGCGTGAGAGGTAGCAAGCATGTTTCACTACCGTTCATGAACAGTCTCGATCAAACCGAGACTGCAATATTTCGTATGTATCTTGTTCGGCCGTTTCCAAAGAAAGATAAACATATTGGACAGGGAAAGCAGCATTCAAGGATGACAGTCAACCACAAAACACAAAAAAAACACGCAAACAGACAAACGAGAAGGCAAAAGTAATAATAAATGCAAACGACATCACAAACACAAAAGGGTTGACAATAGGGCTACCGCCTTGGAACGGTCAGTGGCAAAGTAGGCCACTGGGGGTTTAAACCGGTTCTAGGGTGCACCAAACCTCACATTTACCCTACTGTCATGCCATTAAAACAGGACAGTGTAAATAAAGAAATCCCCGCCATAGATTTAATCTCTAACCAATAAGGCTGCATCACCCGTGGCTAGTGGGCCTGAACTGTAGCAAGTATATTTCACTACCGTTCATGAACAATCAAACCGAGACTGCAATTTTCGTATTTATCGTGTTCGGCCGTTTCCAAAGGTCCACTATCATACTCTTTACATATTGGCAGGTACAACAAATGGAAGTCAAGTAGTCTGGCAGCACTGCATCTGTCTAGGCCTGCACCATCCATAACATACAGCAGATGATTCTCTCTTGTGCAGTTGTACATATTGAAGGCAGATTTAACGATGGCCAATGTTACTTGCTTTGAGATAGTGACCTCCCTCAACGGACTTTTCCTGTCTAAATTTCACAAAGACAAGATCAAGACCTGTGCTGAAACACGTCATGCTCTTAATCCATGATGATTCCAAAGCTGTGCTACTTGTCCAGAACCTAGTTCTCCAGAACTCGTCATATTTAATCAAAGTATGTCTTCTAAACACAAGATCCTAAGCCAGACACAGACATTTACATGATATAAACGCATGTATGGAACTTCTTTCTGCTGACATACTGTGTTTCACAGAGACTTGACTGAAACAAGATGCATCACCATATCTTCCAAACATGACAGCATATCGCTAAGACAGAACTCATAAAAGGTCAGGTGGAATTGTGCTCATGTTAGGAATCAGTTCCATGTATAATCATAGCAGCCCCCCCCCCCCCCCCCCCCCCCCCCAAGAAATGGACATTCATGTTATACTGTGCTCCAAATGATAACCAGTACTATTCCATAAACATTCAGTGTTCTTATTATTAGTGACTTTAATAAAATTCAACTGAATATGAGGCAGCACATACCATACAAGGCATACTGGACCAGGTGTTCACAAACTGCACAGAGGATACAGTAACACACATACAGCCAGTCTACCTCGGTTACCATAGCCTTCTGTGGATTGGTCTTCAATTTCATTAAAAGGTTACTATATTGACTTGTTCATTTGATCTTTGGAGATCGCTGAGCCCAATACTTATATTTAATTATCGGTGGTACATTTTCATTTCTTTTTGTTTTCTTACTTAATTGTCGATTCAGTGGTTCCACTACTCCGGCCGATTACAGGCTCTGGGTATTGTTTAACCACTTATAGGATATGTTGTCTGCTTTTTAATTTAGTCTTTTGACTGTTGCTTGTGATATGCAGGCTTCATAACCGCTGCTCCCAACTAAATTCCATTATGTTTATTTCGCTCTTCGGGGCATTTAATTTTATTAGATACTGGGACCATACGCCGTACGACATGGGGAAGAAATATAATCCATGTCCACCGCCATTTGCATGCCATCTTCGGGATGGTTAACATTTTGTACTATTAATTTTATTAATATTGAGTTCTTCTCAACCCGGGGCTAGAGGGCGTGAGCGGTAGCTAGCATATTTCACTACCGCTCATGAACAGTCTCAATCAAACCGAGACTGCAGTATTTCGTATGTGTCGTTTTCGGCCGTTTCCAAAGGTCCATTTTCATACGCTTTGTATTTCATGCACTTTAATTTGTGACCTTTCCAAACAATGTATCAGAAAGAATAGGATATATTTCTTCCGGTTTTCCTGTTAATATCTGTTCTACCGATACTTCTTGTTTTGTTTTTTGCAGTTCTTCTGCAGAAATATTGTGTACCATTCTGGTAATCTGTATGGTAAAAGAGCTTTTCTTCTAATACTAATATTGTTGATATCAAAATAAACAAAACAAATATCAAGATACGCGCTGGGTACTAATTGTTGAACCTAGTCATAATAATATATCGCCTTCCATTTCCGCAGTGTATAGATCACATATCCCTAAAATAAGGTTTCGATATTCCCAGTCGCATAAATATATTTAGCTTGTATTTTTACTTATTCAGTAGGTATATGATAGAACTTTGAGAACGATCTGTCCAATGTATTCCAACCAGGACTATATAATTTTATTTTTTGATACCTACATGACGAAGTATTTAAATGTGAAAATACCATTTAAGGTTTTGAAGGAAAACGTGTATTACGTGAAAAACGGCATCATGCGCAAGCTATGGAAACAGGAAGAAGATTATTTGAGATTTGGTCCTTAGTATGATTTGTCTTATTTACATTCCCTTTAACTCAGAGCTCTAGAGAGGTCAATGATGCTCTTGTTCGATGGATTATGTTTTTACTAGTGAGGATGATAGCACGTAGTGTGTTAGGATAACAACTTTGACAGCCATCCACCATACACTCATATTCGTACACTCGTGGACAGATGATTATTTTATTCATGAAGTTATAAATGATTGAGTCGATTCATAACAATTGCTGGGTCGATAAAACAGATGCTTGTTAAAAGGTACGCATTAACGTTGGTTAACAGTTAAATGATGGCATCGTAAATAAAAGAAAATATGGGTTATGCACTTTATTAACTTACTATTTATTTAGTGTGTATAGGGTTATAAAGTTGTCCTTAATATTGCTATCCATTGTAGATACATTTACTATTGCTCTCCTACTTGAAAGAAATAATAAACTCTGTCATTATAAATTGATGTCTGTCTTTCAATATTGATATTAACATGTTTTCTGTAATTTTAGCATTAACTGTCTTTTGTAGCAACATAACGACACTAACTATCAGATTTGGTAAGAAAAGGTATACAGCTGTTCCGCGAGGAGAGGTTAAGATACAAGTGCCAGCTATAATGGCAAGCATACACGTGCAAAAACACCAATGGCACATCTTAGTTTTTGTAAATCGGCAAATTAAACAAACGTGATAAAGTTTTAGACTGCTATTTGTCACACTTGTTTGTGTTTGTTGCTTGCATGGGATCCATTTTTCAGTATTTATTGAGGTAGGGGCAGCTGTCCCAAACTCTAAATAGTCGTCAAACATACATGGCTTAGTATATTGTCCATCACTTCTTTTTATAACTTTCATTTATTTTCCCTCACTGAGCCCGGAAATGGATATACATCACATTACCGTTCACAGGAGCGCCACAATAACCACATTCTACTATACAATTAATAACATCGTCAGATTTCAGCAATTTGAAATACAGGCTATCAGAAGTTCAAAACATCCAATACACTGGAAAATGTGCCAGATATGCAATTACTGTTCATGTCAGAGAAATAGAAAAAACTCAGAATGAAGGAATGTAAGCTCATATTTTGGATATAAATTCATAGATTCCTAAAAATATGTGAACTGTAATCTGTCCACCATTTTTCAAGCTCATTTTGGTCGCAAACAACTACCATGTGTTCTACTGTACATTATATTTACTTGTGGGACAACATACAGGTGTAAATGGTGTAAATGAATAGTCACAAAATTGATCTTGGGTAGAGCGTATGGATCGTTCATAGACCTTGTCAGCACATGACGACGTTTGTGAATATCATGCTTATCCTTGTCCAGTTGAAACATATTCACCATTTCATGATATAGTCATGTTCCACGGGCAAGCGAGACTTTTCATAACGTTGTTAACGGAGCTAATGCAGGCCATTCAATACGTTTATATGTGCGTTAATGCATGTACAATTATTTAGGTATTTTACAATTGATCTCTCTAAATTGCTTCTGTTGTCACGAATGTCACGGAATGAACCTGGAAAATAATTGTTTTGGGCTGGAAGTTGGATTGTAAAGTACATTGTATTCTAGTAGTGGCCGGCACCATTGAAAGTTGCTTTGCTTGGAGCAGTCGTTTTGAAAATGGTGAGATTCCCAAGCAATATGTGGTCAATACATCTATTTTATGGAATTTAATTGTACATTTGTATTCAATTGGTGACGCCATTTTTTTGGTGATGTTGTTACATCCGCTCACATTTTATATTTTTCTCAAATATTAACTTGATACAACTAGCATATGAGGTTAACTTTATTAGATATAGTTACAGTAGTCGATCATTAATTATAGTACAAGATTAAATTGATAACGTTGTATATTAGGTGCATTGGCTAACGGTGAGATGATATACCTGTATACGCCTACGAGTATCAATAGCGTTGTAGAATACATATACAATGCTACACGTCATAATTAGAAAGTGACTCACATATATTTACTGGATAATGATTTGTTTGTGTAACTATGATTGTATAAGATTGTTGTGTTAATGAACCGACGTCTAAAAGTATGTACCGTTGCAGCCTAAGCCTCCCGGAGTGGAGCTAAGCCTTTTGGGTGTGTAGGCCCTCCATGTGATTCAGCGTATAACATAATGAACGTGGAGATCGTCCCAGTACCTGGACAACGTGATTAGGTGTTCGTAGAAGCAACAAACCCCGGGACACGTGTTTGATTTGTCATCAACCCTCATTGGAGGAACAGCACATCACAACGTCGTTGGAGTGTTACCTCTAAGTGTACATGTATTGTTGTATGATTATTAATGACTTGTCCTTGAAGAAGGTTAAAAATAGTATAGATGAAAACATGTTGTTTATCTGGTATACAAATTATTGATGCAAATTCATTTATGATGATGTGGACTATTTTCATTGGACGGTTTTAGTGGGGAACCCTTCAAGAAGAGTCTTAACTCTGGGAGAAACTCAAAGGATCGATTTCAGTAATCTTCAATAAAGTTAGTTTTGATTTGGATGCTTTTATAAAATATTAGTGAGAGGATTTACTGTGCTCATTCAAAATAACAGTGAAATTGAATATTTGAAACTTCCTGTTTTGGATTAAAGAGACACTTGTTTTTTTGGATAAAAGAAACACCTACTGTTTTGGATTAAAGAGACACTTGCTAATCTGAATTAAAGGAACATTGGATAATTATTTTGGACTTAATTGAAAAATTGGATATTAATGAACAACTGGATTTGTGTATTCCGTAAGTGAATATTTTATGTAATGACATTTATTAATTATATTTTTGTGAGGCTGATTTTGCTTCCTTTCTTGTTACATTTTACTCGTTACAGGACGCTAATCAGAACGTCATAAACTCGTATAGATGACAATTAACGTTCACTGGAGTCGCGCATCATGTTCATCAACTCACGAGCATCAGATACATCTCGTTAAATCATAATTCTGTGTAACGTTACTGATCATAAACATTGTTGTAACTTCAACAACACGTTCGTGTCCTCTATAGACGGTGAACATATTCAGTATTCGTGAAAATACGTCTTATACGTTCATGGGAACAATCTTTTTCATCTTTCATCTGTGTTTTCGCTTGTTTTTCTTTGATAATTGTATACATATATTTAGCATATTATAAAACAAAAACTGAAAAGGTGATCCCGTGGAAGCAACAAGCACAACAAGAGAGAAAAGTAGCAGACTCGGTTTCATTGAGTATTAATCCCAAATGACCAGTAAATAATAACACTATTGATTTGTAGTCGGGGCGACTGTTTACGGCCGCCACACAGCACTAAACAAACGCTAGTGTAAGCGTTAATAAATACTGAAAAGGTGATCCTTTGGAAGCAACAAACACAAACAAGAGAGAATAGTAGCAGACTAGGTTTTAATGAGACTGTTCATGAGAGGTAATTAGAAGATGCACCTCCTCTCACGCCTCCTAGCACCGGCTTAAGCGATATTCTACTTTAAAGCATCGCAGAATGGACTTAATGATCCCAAATGACCGGAAAATAATAACACAACCGATTTGGTGTCGGAGCGACATTTTATGGCCGCCACACATGACTAAACAAATGCTAGAGTGAATGTCAATAAATACTGAAAAGATTATCCCTTGGAATTTACATTTAACTTATGTAAATGCAGTCACCGACATCGATTCTTTCCTTAGTTAATCCCAACCACTAGGGTCATATTGCGACGCCATTTTAATTGGTCAAAATACATGATCAGATACTTATTTGATTGACAGGACGGATCTATGAATTGAGAAAGAGTCGAATTCCTAACAGCACGAAACAATAATGGATAATACAACAGTGCGATGTAATAAGAGTATGTGGTTCATCGCCATACTTTCGTCAAATTAAAGAACAACACTGATTTGAAAGACCCGTGAAATATATATGGGAATCAAGTAACGTGAAGAGTAGTCGATTTTATTGTGTTTCGTTAAACTACAACGTCCCTGGATACAAGAAACACAAATACATTAAGTGTCAAATGCAACATTATCGGTCTGTTGTAAACATTGTAAAAATACCATTTGATTCGAAACGTTTGTTGTTGAGCCAAGTGTTATAATTCTGTTAACGCTATTTACCTTTTAATTGTAGACCATCTGTATAAATCGGTATACAACACCTGTTTTATACATCTTAATTTGAATTGTTGTTTAAAGACATTTCACCCAGCCTTCTATAAAACACTCCACTCTCTACTTATAGGCTGTTATGCAACCAGAGTCGTGATCAGCTTAGATTGCGTGAGAAAAAACATTTAACTACAATTGGAGAAAGGATGAGGCCCAACGTTATACTTGGTGATGTAAATTAGTCCTTTGGTGAAATGCTGGAAGTACTTTTTAATTCTCGCGTTTTAATACACATATAAAGACATTCTGTGTTAACGATCTTGTAATACTGTTATACATGAAGTTTACATATACGGATTAACAAAAGTTGACTTTAAGGTATCGTTGTCTTAAAGCCTGTCGCGTCAAACCTCACACTTACCCTACTGTCATCACATTAAAACAGGACAGTGTAAATAAAGAAAATGTGTTTATTTTATATTCATATGTGCATGATCATCACTGTGTATTATTCATATTGTCTATTAATGCTGCCTTGTTTGTTAGAGATTATAAACTTACGGAGATTTTTACACTACCACAGTCCCATTTTATTCGAATGTCAATAGAGTAAGTGGTAGTTTCAGACATCCTAGAACTTGGTTTAAAGCCCCAGTTGCTTTTTTGCCAATGAACGTTCCATGACGGTAGCCCTCTTATCAACCATTGTTGTTGGTGATGTCACATGCCTTGATTCCTATTAACATTGTAATTGATAAGTTTTAATGCGTGTTGCTGGTTGACTCTATTCTGTGAAAGCTTCGTTTCCTGTTCTGTTTGACTTGTATACATACTTTTGTTCCTATGGTAGTGCTTTCAGTTGAACACATATACGCTGCGATTCGTTACCGCTGCAACTTGAACCTACTGCTTTGTGTAGCACTTGTGTCCATATACTATTTAGGATATCGGTTATGTATATGTCTTTATCTGTACATCAACACAATACAAACGCATTTGCAAAACAAAGTAAAATGTTACAAAAAGAATGCTTAAACCAACACATTATATCAGCTATTGAAGGCCGCGGCAGATACAAGACACGTTATAATGGGAACACAACTCTTACACTATCATAGAATCATATGATTCTTCATGGTGCTCGGTAGGTAGATTCTAATTCAAAAACCAACAAACCTTACAATTAAATAATCACATTGGTCTTTACTGAAAGTGCAGTAAAATTGGATTATTCGGGCTTTAATTTATCCTATAAATATAGCTCAATATATTTGTTAGTGGACAAAAACCAAGATAAATTAAATTCACTATCACTATGCCGTTCAACCACGCACCATTACTATGCAGTCTGCATAAATCCACATTTTGTTTATCAACGTCTCTCTCAAAATAAACTAGTATGTGAACTATCATAAAATATCTTCAATATTTATTAATGCATTCTTACATTATTTAAATGAGTTAAATTGACTTATAACCGTCCTTAATCAAGTTCGCTCAACAAAAAGACATCCTCACACCAATGAAATTGTATGCTTATTATTTACCACGTAACGACGAGAATTATCTTTTCCGTTAATTGTCCACCTTCTCATACGAGTACACGCGAAAACACATATATGTAATATTTATTGTTTTATAAAGAACATCTTGATATCAAACTGAGCAAAAAAGAATTAATAATGATAAATTGCAGCAACCTTAATGTTATGAACTACATAATAAAATGATTGTATCGACTGGCCTATATAACGAAAATTATTCCAAATTTAATAAAAGTAAAACAGATTGTGAATGATCTTATCATGATATATTACTGTACGTAGTGTTAGGTATGTAAAGTACTGTAACAAATCATTACAAAATGCTGCAGGAACATCTGTACATAATTAATAACAGTTGATAATCAGTTAGAAAATATATAATTTAAACACGTTTAGATATTACATTATTCACAGACTGGAAATAAAAGAGTTTTTTTTAAACAGTGTCCATTGAATTCATTTTGCGAACACTTAAACTTAACATCATTGTAATCATTATAACATGTATAACAATCTTCTCTGAACAAATGAGTATAAATTGTCGTTTTATTAATGCAGTATGTAAACAATGGTTATATACATCTTTAGTTTAACGATAAAAATAATATACACTAAGCATTCACTTGTATTTAAAGTAATAACAATGTCATTCACCTGCTAGCCGTTCTACAAAACAACTATTGCGCATGTGTCTATTTCTGTAAGATTGCAAAATATATTTCGACAGCAAGTTGATAAACAGTTGTTTACAACTACTTTCATTCTCTAGGGAGTGATTTGTTGTAAAAAAAACTATTCTTAATCAATGTCAATGTCACTTTCATCTTTAATTTTAAACTAGATTCATCAACAAATCAAGCAGGTACCAATACCTGTTGTAATAAGATTAATGTTTTCATCGTGTGCCGACTCCATCGTTATGTTCGCGAGTAAGCATGAACGATTAACAAAATACCTTTTAGTCTATGTCATTAATGCAATGCAACCTAGATATTGGAATGTTATGTTATTTCAGGCGTAGTTATTTAAGTAGATATAAAAGTCGAACAGGAATTGTACCATTTAATGTCCCAGTCAACCTTGGAAACAAAAGACAATTACAAAGATCAAATAAGGTAATTTATTTGACATCACAGACATTAAAAGGAAAGAAATTGATATCATACACAAATTAAAAGCAATTACACTAGGCAATACTGAGGTTGTTTGACACATCAAAAATCGAAAGGTCTTCAACATTGTATTCGTCTGTTCCTTCTTTCCTGACCTCAAATAATACAAATACGATGCGTATTCACTTGCTGTAGATAAAAAACACGAGTTAGATACTTGAATGGTCCACCTGAAAATTATAAAAGTCATGTATTCAAAAGAATGATTGAAAAAAAGCATATTATGCTTGGCAAAATAATATGATAGTGTAAACCTTCAATATTTTGTAGCCCGTTTGACCTATACCTGATCCATAAAATCTCAAAATAGCTATAAAATATAATCGGTGTTCTTACATCAATTAACATGACCCTCAAATAAAAACAAACGGTAGATTATGAGCATGCTAAACATGGTAATTTAATGTTTATGTTCATCGTAAACGCTTTCCACAATTTCATTTTTTAGACAATTACTATATTTGGACTTGCACTCAATTTCCTATTATATGATATTTTCGTCAGGTATGGAAGTACAGTTTATAGATAAATCGTTAATAATCCTATGTGTACGAACATAGCACATCGCTGATTTTTTTCTTGTATTGCTATGAATGAATGAATGAATTGTGTTTTGCGGCACGTCGACACATACATCGGTCATATTGTGCGCAAAAACTGATGAAAGCTGAAGAAATGAAGAAGTGATTAAAAATAATGTAAATGTAGAAAGATAAAACTAATTACAAATAAGGGATGATATGGTAATATAATAAAGCTATATATGTAAATCAACAAATGCCAGTCGACGGGTATATAAAGTAAATATATATAAGAACATATTATGATGATTTATACAGTCTGATTTCTTTCAGGAAATGTGAAACAAAACTAAAATCTATAGTATCAAATAACTCTTTCATATTATTAACATCTGAGGCATAGGAATCAAAGTCTACATATTCCAACAATATGTGTTTGACCGTTAACGGTGTAGAGCAGGGTATACATTCTGGTAATTGTTCACCTTGTAATAATTATCAATGAGTATAACGTGTATGCCCTATCCTGCACCGGCCTATGACAACTTCTTCTCGACGAATGGGTCTACTAGAAGAACGCCATTCTCTGAGTAACGGTTTAATTGAATGAGGTTTATTGTTAACTGACAAATCCCAAGCGCTTACCAAGAGTTACGAATATATGTGTTAATACAACTTTTAAAATCAGTATAAGGCAATTTTGCATTATATATATGTAAACCTATTGCTGTTTAACAGCACTATCAGCTATATCATTACCACTTATTCCTACGTGGATTGGAAGCCAGCAGAAAATAATACCATTATCAACTATAAGAGAATTGTACTTTTCTAAAAGTTGAAGCACAACTGGGTTATCATGTTTCATATTGCCCAGGGCTTGAAGAGATGAACGGCAATCAGAAAATATTACAAAATGGTCATCGTCAGATTGCTGAATATAGTTTAAGTTCCATTGTCTTTAGTTCAGCTGAAAAGATAGAGGCCTTGTCAGGCAGGCGGCTCTTTATGCTGTGTTTGTGAACAACAGCTGCTGCAGCTACCTTATCTCCATCTTTAGAACCATCTGTGTATACATGTTGAAAGTTACTGTATTTCGATTTAATTGCATTAAATTTGCTTTGAAAGGCAGTAGGGTCTGTACTGGATTTGTTTTATTACAAAGATCAAATATAATTATTTTTGTTTTCAAAGTCCACGTTGGAATTTGTGGTATTTTGTAATTGGCAACCAAATTTAGTCGATTTCAGTGTCTCTTAATTTTGGTTTAATACGAAGACAAAATGGTCGAATGGCCTTCGGTTTTCGATAAAAAAGAGGTTCATAACTAGGATTAAAACAGTATCGAAAGTTGGGTTTGAAGGGTTTGAAGGGTTAGATTGAAATTTAATGGCATATTGAAGGGCTAATTTGTCCCATCTATGAGACAGTGAGGTTCATTTGCTTCAACATATAGATATTCGCCTGGTGATGTAAGAAAGGCACAGTTAGTTTTAGATTTAGAAAATTCCTGCTTCCTCGTCGATCAGCTTAAGTGAAGAAAGGGACAGAGCGGTAAGCCGTGAAAGCACAGAGTGCTTTCCAGACTGTTTAAAAATAATTTGTTTATCAGCGACTGAAATATTTACACGCGATTTACGTTTGATGTTACCATTACGCCTATGACCATGAGACCAAGAGTTACGCTTTCGAATAGAAAATATAGAAACAAATGTCAATATTAGGATCTTTTGAAATATTTCCTTCTTGCTAAATATTGTCATTATGGCCTAGTGGTTATGGTGTCTGTAAGTTTGTCATCCTCTTAAGTTCTGCTTTATATGTCTAGCTTTTATTTTAAAGCTTTCAGTAGCATCATTTTCATCAATTATATATTCAACCTATTGAACAGCAAATAAATCAGATAAGTTATTGCAACAACTGCATCTCTTAACATTGCACTTATTAATAGATATTTATTTAGACTGTCCTAGTTTTTGGGATGACAATAGGGTAAGAGTGAGGTTTTAAGAACCTGGTTTAAACCCTCAGCGGCCTTTTCTGCCACTGACCGTTCCAAGGCGGTTGCCTATTGTCAACCCGTTTGTGTTTGTGATGTCGTAATCGGCCTTTTATTCATCTTTAAAATTCTTATTTGTTTCTGTGTGAGTTTGTGTGTCGCCCTTAAATGCTTCTTTTCTGTTCGATTTAGTAGCTTTTAGTAGCATCATTATCATAAATTATATTTTTAACCGGTTGAACAGTAACGTTACTAAAAGTATAAACGGATTGACGAAAGTGTTGGTACAAGTATTTTTTTTAACTTAGATCTATCTAAGTAGGTACAACATATTGTATACCGCAACGTGGTGCGTTTCAAGTCAAAACATAAATGACGTGAGTTATTCGTCAATCAACATTTAAAGCTACACATACATTAAACATTCTACCATTAACATCTGATTTAATGGTAGACTTGCAAGATAAATACTTGCAACAACTGCACCTCTTAGCATTGCAATTATTAATAGAGGGAAACACCCTGCGTCTAAACGATTTCTGAAAGGAGACTTATATGGTATTTCTTCAAAATAGGTGATCCTAGAGGAGTAACTGTAACTTTTGAGTCGTTATTAAAACTCCTGGTAATATTATTAGAAGGAGCATGAAACGAGGTTGCCGAATGATGATTTAAAAGGTGTAAGGCGTACATATGGTTTAGTTCTAAGAAATCAAGAGTTATTTTGTGTAATTTGTATTGATGACGCAGATTGTAACCGAAGAGGTGAAATATTTATTTTAAGTGTGTGAACTATAATCTGCCCACCATTTTTCAAGCTTAGTTTGGTCACAAACAACTACCATGTGTTCTACTGTATATCATATCTGTCTGTGGGACGACTTGCACGTATAAATGGTGTAAATGATTTAACGCAAACTAATTTTGCCATTACGTGGTCCCGTCTTAATTCCATTAAGCGATGGGAAAGCTTGTATTACCAGGATTTTATAACGGATATTTCGAAAATAAAACAGGTTTAAAAACCTGTTTTACTGAAAAACGAAATAAGGGCCAATTCATAGTTATTAGAGATACGCAATAGTATCAACGATCCATAAAAAATAATATTTGTAAACTTGTAAAAGAGGTGCAAAACTCGACAATAGTGTCTAATACTAGATCACGAGGAAAGTTAAGGCAAACCCTAATAAAACGGGTCAACTTTAACACGGTATATGAAACACATGTGTTTAAGGAAAAACTGGATCAATGAATGTCATACAATCCCTGTGGGATGAAAAGATAACAATATTGATTGGATATTCATTGATGATGAAGTGGATTGTTTTCATTGGACTATTTTAGGCAAATTAATTTATGATGAAATTTGGAGTATTTTCATCGGACGGTTTTAGTTAATTTTGATTTGGATGCTTTTATAAAATATTTGTGAGAGGATTTACTTATAATTGTGCTCATTCAAAATAAAAGTGAAATTGAATATTTGGACTAAACCAGAATTATTGGAAATTAAATTAGACTGAAAGAGACACTTACTGTTTTAGATTAAAGAGACACTTGCTGTTTTGGATTAAAAAGACTCTTACTGTGTTAGATTAAAGAGACACTTACTCTTTTGTTCTTGTTACATTTTATTCGTAATAGGAGGCTAATCAACACCTCATCAACCCGTATAGAAGGCTTCTGGTGACAATCAACGCTCACTGGAGTCGTGTATCATGTTCAACAACTCACGAACATCTGATACATCTCGTTAGATCATAATTCTTTGTAACGTAACTGACCATAAACATTGTTGTAACTTAACAACACGTTCGTGTTATCCGTAGACGGTGGATGTATTCAGTTTTCGTGATAATACTACGAACGTCTTATACGTTCATGAAAAATATGTTTTTCATATTTCATCTATGTATTCGCTTGTGTTTCTTTGCTAATTGTATATATATATTTAGCATATTTTAAAATAACGACTGAAAAGGTGATCCCTTGGAAGCAACAAACAAAAACAAGAGAGAAAAGTTAGCACACTCGGTTTTATTGAGTTTGTTCATGAGAGGTAAATATAAGATCTCACACCTCCTAGCACCGACTTAAGCGATATTTCATTTTAAAGCAACACAGAATGGGTTTTATGATCACGAAGGACCCGTAAATTATAGCACTTCTGATTTGTAGTCGGGCGACTTTTACTACCGCCACACAGCACTAAACAAACGCTTGTGTGAATGTCAATAAATACTGAAAAGGTGATCCCTTGGAAGCAACAAACATAACAAGAGACTAGGTTTTATTGAGTGCAACACCTATCACGCCTCCTAGCACCGGCTTAAGCGATATTCTACTTTAAAGCAACTCAGAATGGGCTTGATGAAATGAAAGACCCCTGACAGCATGAACAGTTTAAATATATATTGGAAATCAAGTAACGTGAATAATTGTGTTTCGTTAAACTTCAATGTCCCTGGATACACGATACACAAATACCTTAAGTGTCAAATGCAACATTTATCGGTCTGTTGTAAACATTGAAAAAATACCATTTGGAACAAAACGTTTGTTGTTTAGCCAAGTGTTTTAATTCTGTTAACGATATTTACCTTTTATTGTAGACCATCTGTACAAATCGGTATGTAACACCTGCTTTCGACATCTTAAATTTGAATTGTTGTTTAAAGGCATTTCACCCAGCCTTCTATAAAACACTCCACCCCCTACTTATAGTCTGTTATGCAACCAGAGTGGTGATCAGCTTAGATTGCGTGAGAACAAACATTTAACTACAATTGGAGAAAGGATGAGGCCCAACGTTATACTTGAAGATGTAAATTAATCCTTGGGTGAAATGTTTGAAGGATTATACTAACGTATTTGATCTTTAATTCTCGCGTTTTAATACACATATAAAGACATTATCGTGTGTTAACGATCTTGTAATACTGTTATACATGAAGTTTACATAAACGGATTAACAAAAGTTGACTTTAAGGTAGAGTTTGTCTTTAAGCTTGTCTTGTCGTGCGCTTAATAGTTTGTTCTCTTGTTGCTTTGCCAGCCATTGGATGTTTGCAACTTGGCTTTTTATGCTTTAGTTTATTTTATATTAATATGTGCATAATCATCTCTGTGTAATATTTATATTGCCCATTAATGCTGCTTGTTTGTTAGAGATAATGACATTACGGAGATTTTTTTATTAACACAGTCCCGTTTTATTCGAATGACAATAGGGTAAGAGGAAGATTTAAGCACACTAGAACTTGGTTTAAATCCCCAGCTGCCTTTTTTGCCAGTGAACGTTCCAAGACGGTAGCCCTCTTATGAACCATTTTATTTTGGTTATGTCACATGCCTTGATTCCTATTAACATTTTAATTGATATGTTTTAATGCGTGTTGTTGGTGGACTCTATTCTGTGAAAGTTTCATTTCCTGTTCTGTTTGACTTGTATACATACTTTTACACGGTACATTTATTTTCCTATATGAAACACATATACGCCTCAATTCATTACCGCTGCAACTTGCAACTACTGCTTTGTGTGGCACTTGTGTGTGAAATTACATATGTTTATGGCCCGTAAATCGTGCTTTAGAATGTGTGGCCAAACCCATTTTCAAAACAAAGTAAAATGTTACAAAAAGAATGCTTAAGCCAGCACATTTTATTAGGCTATGTAAGGCCGCGGCAGATACATGAAACGTTATAATGGGAACACTACTCTTACAATCTAATAGAATCATTATTCATGGTGCTCGGTAGGTAGATTCCAATTCAAAAACCAACAAACCTTACAATAAAATAATCCTATTGGTCTTTACTGAAAGTGCAGTAAATAGAGAATAATAAATGTGTATTTTCATATCACAACCTATATAAGGCCTGTGACGCCATATCATCCCGAGAGCTTTAGGGCCTGATATAAGGTGTGATATGAAAATACTCTTTTTTTATTGTATTTATCATATACTTGAGCTTCGTCGAAATTTCAACATCAGCTCACTCACTATGCTGTTTTCCAAGGAGATTTTTTTTTAGATCTAGTCCATTCAGATGTGCTCATGTATGTCACGTAACTGGTACACAACATTTATTTTTGGCCGAAATTTTATTGAAAATGAATTCCATTGAATTTGACATTTTCTACTCAAGATGTATTGTCATCAGTGTTTATTTTATTCACGGATAATGATTATATAGCCAATAATCTGCGAAAACAGGATGGAAGTAACTAATGAAACGCAGACGACCAACAATACCCGTTACAAATCGTATACAATCGTAACTAATCGGTTATTTCCGTATTACTCTGGTAAAAGGATCCAGATGAACATTCGGTTATTTCCGTGATATGACATTTATTTCATGGCTTTATTGCCCGGCTTCATTGCCCGGCAACGAAATCCTGATGGATATGACTAGCTAGGTATAATAAAATTAATAATGATCAGTTGCAGCAACCTTAATGTTATGAACTACATAATTAAATGATTGTATCGACTGGTCTATATAACTAAAATTATTCCAAATTTAAAAAAGTAAAACACATTGCCAATCATCTTATCATGATAGATTACTGTACGTGGTGTTAGGTATGTAAAATACTGTAACAAATCATTACAAAATGCTGCTGTTGTAACATCTGTACATAATTAATAACTGCAGATAATCAGTTAGAAAATATATAATTTAAACATATTTGGATATTACATTATTCTCAGTCTGGAAATAAAAGTGTTTTGTTTTTTAAACAGTGTCTATTGAATTCATTTTGCGAATACTTAAACTTAACATTATTGCAATCACCATAACATGTATAACAATCTGCTCTGAACAAATGAGTATAAATTGTCGTTTGATTAATGCAGTATGTAAACAATGGTTATTTACGTCTTTAATTTTACGATAAAAAATAATATACATTAAGCCTTCACTTGTATTTAAAGTAATAACAATGTCATTAACCTGCTAGCCATTCTACAAAACAACTATTGCGCACGTGTCTATTTCTGTAAGGATGCAAAATATATTTCGACAGCAAGTTGATAAACAGTTGTTTACAACTACTTTCATTCTCTAGGGAGTGATTTGATGTAAAACTATTCTTAACCAATGTCAATGTCACTTTCATCTTTAATTTTAAACTAGATTCATCAACAAATCAAGCAGCTACCAATATCTGTTGTAATAAGATTAATGTTTTCATCGTGTGCCGACGCCATCGTTATGTTCGCGAGTAAGCATGGACGATAAACAAAATACCTTCAGTCTATGTCATTTATGCGATTCAGCTTAGATATTGGAATGTTATGTTATTTCAGGCGTGGTTTATTTAAGTAGATATAAAAGTCGAATAGGAATAGCATTCAATGTCCCAGTCAACCTCGAAAAGACAATTACAAAGATTAAATAAGGCAATTTATATGACATCACAAACAATAAAAGGAAAGAAATTGACACATATTAAAAGCAATTACACTAGGCAATTCTGAGGTTATTTGACACATATTCGGGCATCAAAAATCAAAAGGTCTTCAACATTGTATTCGTTTGTATCTTCTTTCCTGACACAAAATAATACAAATACGATGCGTATTCATTTGCTGTAGATAGAAAACACAAGTTAGATACTTGAATGGTCCACTTAAAAATTATAAAAGTCATGTATTTAAAAGAATAAAAAGCATATTATGCTTGGCAAAATAA
Organism: Cyrtodaria siliqua; assembly: GCA_037043455.1. Taxonomy (NCBI): domain Eukaryota; kingdom Metazoa; phylum Mollusca; class Bivalvia; order Adapedonta; family Hiatellidae; genus Cyrtodaria; species Cyrtodaria siliqua. Next base: position 169,413 of record JAWPHD010001096.1, on the reverse strand, counting down.
TATGATAGTGTAAACCTTCAATATTTTGTAGCCCGTTTGACCTATACCTGATCCATAAAATCTCGAAATAGCTATAAAATATAATCGGTGTAATTACATCAATTAACATGGCCCTCAAATAAAAGAAACGGTAGGTTATGAGCATCCTAAACATGGGAATTTAATGTTTATGTTCATCGTAAACGCTTTTCACAATTTCATTTTTTAGACAATTACACTATTTGGACTTGCCAAGAAGTTTGTGAAACACTCAATTACCTATTATATTATATTTTCCTCAAGTATGGAACTGCCGTTTATTGATCAATCGTTAATTACCCTATGTGTACGAACATAGCACATCGCTGTTTTTTTTCCTTGTATTGCTATGAATGAATGAATTAATTGTGTTTTACGGCACGTCGACACATAAATAGGTCATACTGTGCGCAAAAACTGATGAAAGCTGAAGAAATCTAGAAGTTATTAAAAATTAATGTAAATATATAAAGATAAAAAGTTTTACCAATAAGGGATGATATGGTAGTAATATAAGCTATATATCTACACATGCCGGTCCACGGGTATTTAAAGTAAATATATATAAGAACATATTATAATGATTTATATAGTCTGAATTCTTTTAGGAAATCTAAAAAAAAAGACTAAAATCTATATTATCAAATAACTCTTGCATAGTATTAACATCTGACGCATGGGATCAAAGTCTACATGTTCCAACAATATGTGTTTCACTGTTAACTGTGTAGAGCAGGGTATACATTCTTGTAATTGCTCACCTTGTAATAAATATGAATAAGTATAACGTGTATGCCCTATCCTGCACCGGCCTATGACAACTTCTTCTCGACGAATGTGTCTACTAGAAGAACGCCATTCTCCGAGTAACGGTTTAATTGAATGGAGTTTATTGTTAACTGACAAATCCCAAGCGCCTTACCAAGAGTTAGAATATATGTGTTAATACAACTTTTAAAATCAGTATAAGGCAATTTTGTATTAGATATATGCAAACCTATTGCTGTTTAACAGCACTATCAGCTCTATCATTACTACGTATTCCTACGTGGCTTGCAAGTCCGCAGAAAATAATAACATTATCAACTATAAGAGAATTGTACTTTTCTAAAAGTTGAAGCACAACTGTGTTATCATGTTTCATATTGTCAAGGGCTTGAAGACATGAACGGCAATCAGAAAATATTAAAAATGGTCATCGTCAGATTCCTGAATATAGTTTAAGTTCCATTTTCTTTAGTTCAGCTGAAAATATAGATGCCTTGTTAGGCAGACGGCTCTTTATGCTGTGCAACAGCTGCTGCAGCTACCTTATCTCCATCTTTAGAACCATCTGTGTATACATGTTCAAAGTTTCTGTATTTCGATTTAATTTCATTAAATTTGCTTTGAAAGGCAGTAGGGTCTTTACTGATTAGTTACTATTACAAAGATCAAATATAATTGTTGGTGTTTTCAAAGTCCACGTTGGAATTTGTGGTATGTTGTACTTGGCAATTTAATTTAGGTCGATTTCAGTGTCTCTTAATTTTAGTTTAATACGAAGACCGATTGGTCGAATGGCCTTCGGTTTTCGATCGAAAAGAGGTTCATAACTAGGGTTAAAAACAGTATCGAAAGTTGGATTTGAAGGGTTAGATTGAAATGTAATGGCATATTGAAGGGCTAATTTGTCCCGTCTATGAGACAGTGAGGTTCATTTGATTCAACATATAGATATTCGGCTGGTGATGTACGAAAGGCACCTAAGGCGATTCGTAATCATTGATTATGTATAGGATCTAGCATCTGCAAGCATGTCTTGCGAGTCGATCCATATACTATTGAGCCGTAGTCAAACTTGGATCTGATAAGAGATCTGTAAATATGTAAAAGTACTTAAAGATCTGCTCCCAAATTCGTGTTTGCAACGACTTTAAGTATTTTAAGAGCTTTAAGGCACTTAGATTTCAAGTATTTAAGGTGTGTTATAAACATTAATTTACGGTTGAAAATAAGACTAAGGAAATTTCTCTCATCCACTACTGGTATGTTTACGTAGTTGACAAAAGTGCATACAATTAGTTTTAGATTTAGAAAATTTAAAACCATTTTTAATCGGCCAGGTCTGAAGTTTATTGAGACATTGTTGAAGTTGTCTCTCAATAGTGTTCATGTTTTTTGCACGATAACATATAACAAAGTCGTCAAAATATAGAGAGCAATCCACACCAGGATTGATGCATTTAACTATAATATCATTTTTATAGTAAAACGGGTGACATAGTGTATGCTGCCTTGTGGCACACCCATATCCTGTTTATGAATGTCAGAGAGGGTTAAACACATTCGGACACGAAACTGTCTATCATCTAAGAAATTCTCTGTAAAAAATTGTAATCGGCCTCTAAGACCAATAAAGATATAAACATCGAACAGGAAAAGCAGCACGACAGTCAACCACAAACACACACAGAAACAAAGAACACATTTAAAGATGAATTAAAGGCCAAATAAGACATCACATACACAAACACAATAACGTTGACAATAGGGCTACTGCCTTGGAACGGTAAGTGGCAAAAAAAGGCCATAAAGATCATTCATGATACATTACTTACATGCAGTATCATAAGCTATCTCCAAGACAAAAAATAAACCGACTATATGTTTTTTCTTTACGAAAGCTTCCTTAATAAATGATTCAAATCGAATGAGATTTCCTGTTGTGCCTCGTTGGCACCGGAATCCACATTGATACTTTGTTATCAGTTTGTTGGATTCCAGGTACCGAACGAGTCTCTCATTAATCATTCGTGCCATTGTTTTACATAATATACAATTCGTTAAGCAATAGGGCGATAATTTATTGGGTCCGTAGGATCATTTCCAGGTTTGGTGACTGGAATAACTATTGCTTCCTGCCAAGAATCAGGGAAGTTTCCTGTCATCCAAACCTTAATAAATATATCAATGAGGGTAGCGAGACAGGTTTCAGTTTTATTATACTTATAACAAATTACAGGACTTTCTGAATTTTTAAAATATTTAGGGATAGAATCAGCTGCATGATTATCTCGAAAGATACCAGGCATGTCAATGAAATCAATACCTTTATTAAGATATAGTATTTTTAGAAAATGCCTGACGTGATCAGACTCATGTAAATATGGGTTCGGAGAACATGTTGTGTGTAGCTTTGAATTATGGAAGCAGTGTTATACAAGGGATATGTACGAATGAATATTTTGTCTGCTTCCTCGTCGATCAACTTAATTGAAGAAATGGACAGAGCGGTAAGCCGTGAAAGCATAGAGTGCTTTCCAGACTGTTTAAACATATTATGTAAATCAGCGACTGAAATAGTTACACGCGATTTACGTTTGATGTTACCATTACGCCTATGACCATGAGACCTAGAGTTACGCTTCCGAATAGAAAATATAGAAAAAATGTCAATATTAGGATCTTTTGAAATATTTCATTCTTTATGAACATTGTCATTAAGGCCGAGTGGATGTGTCTAGCTTTTATTTTAAAGCTTTTAGTAGCATCTTTTTTATCTATTATATATTCAACCTGTTGAACAGCAAATAAATCAGATAAATAACTGCAACAACTGCATCTCTTAACATTGCACTTATTAATAGATCTTTATTTACACTGTCCTAGTTTTTGCCACTGACCGTTCCAAGGCGGTAGCCTATTGTCAACCCGTTTATGTTTGTGATGTCTTATTTGGCCTTTTATTCATCTTTAAAGATCTTCTTTGTTTCTGGGTGTATTTGTGTTGACTGTCGCCCTTGAATTCTACTTTTCTGTTCGATTTAGTAGCTTTTAGTAGCATCATTATCATCAATTATATACTCAACTGGTTGGACGGTAACGTTACTAAAAGTATGACCTGACTGACGAAAGTGTTGGTACAAGTAATTTTTTAACTCTTTAGGATTATCTGCATTATATTTATGTTAACGAAATCGAACTTTTAAAGATCGACCTGTTTGTCCAACATAGTGTGTACCGCAAAGTGGTGCCTTTCAAATCAAAACATAAATGACATGAGATATACGTCAATCAAGATTTCAAGCTAGACATACATTAAACATTCTACCATTTACAGCTGATTTAATGGTGTACTTGCAAGATAAATACATTCAACAACTGAACCTCTTAGCATTGCACGTATTAATAGAGGGAAACACCCTGCCTCTTGAATGAACTAAAAGATTTTGAAAGGAGACTTTATATGGTATTTCTTCAAAACAGGTGATCCTAGAGGAGTAACTGAAACTTTTGAGTCATTATTAAAAATCCTGGTAATATTATTAGAAGGAACATGAAACGAGGTTGTCGAATGAAGATTTAAGGGTATAAGGCGTACATATGATTTAGTTCTAAGAAATGAAGAGTTATTTTGTGTAATTTGTATTGATGACGCAGAGTGTAACCGAAGAGGTGAAATATTTATTTTAAGAGTGTGAACTGTAATCTGCCCACCATATTTCAAGCACAGTTTGGTCACAAACAACTACCATGTGTTCTACTGTTTATTATATCTGTTTGTGGGACAACATGCACGTGTGTAAATGGTGTATTAAATGAATTAACGCAAAATAATCATGGTCCCGTCTTAATTCCATTAAGCGATGAGAAAGCTTGTATTACCAGGATTTTATAAAGGATATTTCCACAATTAAACAGGTTTAAAAACTTGTTTTACTGAAGAGCGAAATAAGGGCCAGTTCATAGTTATTAGAGATACGCAATAGTATCAACGATCCATAAAAAATAATATTTGTAAACTTACGGACGGTTAAAAGAGGTGCAAAACTCGACAAAAGTTTCTAATACTAGATCACGAGGAAAGTTACGGAAAACCCTAATAAACCGGGCCAACTTCAACACGGTATATGTAACACACGTGTTTAAGGAAAAAATGGATCAATGAATGTCATCAATCTGTTTTATGCAAATTCATTTATGATAAAATTTGGACTATTTTTATTGGACGGTTTTAGTTAATTTTGATTTGGATGCTATTATAACATATTTGTGAGAGCATTTACTTATAATTGTGCTCATTCAAAATAACAGTGAAATTGAATATTTGGACTAAACTAGAATTATTGGAAATTAATTTAGACTGAAAGAGACACTTACTGTTTTAGATTAAGAGACACTTGCTGTTTTGGATTAAAAAGACACTTACTGTTTTAGATTAAAGAGACACTTACTATTTTGGATTAAAGGGGCACATGCTAATCTGAATTAAAGGAACTTTGGATACTTTTATTTGGACTTATATATATAATTGGATATTAATGAAAAATATCTGGATTTGTGTATTCTGTAAGTAAATATTTTTTGTAAATACATATATTAATTATATCTTTGTGCGGCTGGTTTTGTTTCCGTTCTTGTTACATTTTATTCGTAACAGGAGGCTAATCATCACGTCATCAACCCGTATAGAAGGACTATCACAACCTGACATCTATGGTGATGTGATTCTTGGTCATGATCACTTTCATACTATCTTTGTTAAACTTGTTAAAAAGTTATCATTTTGCCACGTACTGCATGCTTTGTGGTGGACCCTTTTACAGTTCGCCACTATGCTTTCCTCTTTAATTGTACGATGACCGGACAGGCTGTGGACACTATGATGACGCCTACCTAAAGCCCAATGGGACGGTGGCGTTTTATGTTTGTCTATGAGCTTTCTTGTCGTGCCCTTAATGGTTTATTCTCTTGTTGCTCTGGCTTCTGCCAAGTCATTGAGTACCTTCATTGTGGCTGTCTAGGCTATTGTTTTTTGTATTATATTTACACGAGCATATTTGTGTTTTACTTATATTGCCTATTGATGCTGCCTTGTTGGTTAGAGATTAGATCATGGCGGGGATTTCTTTATTTACACTGTCCTGTTTAAATTGGATGAAGTAGGGTAAGTGTGAAGTTTGCTGCACCCTAGAACCGTTCCAAGGCGGTAGCCCTATTGTCAACCCTTTTGTGTTTGTGATGTCGTTTGCATTGAATATTACATTTGCCTTCTTGTTCGTCTGTTTGCGTGTTTGTTTTTGTGGTTTATGGTTGGCTGTCTTCCTTGGATGCTACTTTCCCTGTTCGATCTTTTTATATTTCTTTTGATGACAATCAACCTTCACTGGAGTCGTGCATCATGTTCATCAACTCACGAACATCAGATACATCTCGTTAGATCATAATTCTTTGTAACGTAACTGATCATCAACATTGTTGTTACTTCAACAACACGTTCGTGTTATCTATAGACGGTAGATGTATTCAGTTTTCGTGATAATACTACGAACGTCTTATACGTTCATGAAAACTATATTTTTCATCCTTCATCTGTGTATTCGCTTGCGTTTCTTTGCTAATTGTATATATATATTTAGCATGTTTTAAAATAACGACTGAAAAGGTGACCCCTTGGAAGCAACAAACACAAACAAGAGAGAAAAGTATCATACTCGGTTTTATTGAGTCTATTCATGAGAGGTAATTAGAAGATGCAACACCTCTCACACCTCCTAGCACCGACTTAAGCGATATTCCATTCTAAAGCAACACAGAATGGGCTTGATGATCACAAAGGACGAGTAAATTATAGCACTACTGATTTGCGACTTTTTAGGACCGCCACACAGCACTAAACAAACGATTGTGTAAATGTCAATAAATACTGAAAATGTGATCCCTTGGAAGCAACAAACACAAACAAGAGAGAACAGTAGCATACTAGGTTTTATTGAGTCTGTTCATGAGAGATAATTAGAAGATGCAACACCTCTCACCCCTCCTAGCACCGGCTTAAGCGATATTCTACTTTAAAGCAACTAAGAAAAGGCTTCATGAATTGAAAGACCTCTGAAAGCATGAACAGTTTAAATATATATTGGGAATCAAGTAACGTGAGTAATTGTGTTTCGTTAAACTTCAACGTCCCTGGATACACGATACACAAATACCTTAAGTGTCAAATGCAATATTTATCGGTCTGTTGTAAACATTGAAAAAATACCATTTGGAACGAAACGATTGTTGTTGAGCCAAGTGTTATAATTCTGTTAACGATATTTACCTTTTATTTGTAGACCATCTGTATAAATCGGTATATAACACCTGCTTTCAACATCTTAATTTGAATTGTTGTTTAAAGGTATTTCACCCAGCCTTCTATAAAACACTCCACTCCCTACTTATAGTCTGTTATGCAACCAGAGTCGTGATCAGCTTAAACTGCGTGAGAAAAAACATTTAACTACAATTGGAGAAAGGATGAGGCCCAACGTTATACTTGGTGATGTAAATTAATCCTTGGTTGAACTGTTTGAAGGACTATACTACCGTATTTAATCTTTAATTCTCACGTTTTAATATACATATAAAGACATTATCGTGTGGTAACGATCTTTTATTACTGTTATACATGAAGTTTACATATACGGATTAACAAAAGTTGACTTTTAGGTAGCGTTTGTCTTTAATAGTTTGTTCTCTTGTTGCTTGGCCTTCTGCCAGCAATTGGATGTTTGCAACGTGGCTTTTTATGGTTTATTTTATTTTGTATTAATATGTGCATGATAATCTCTGTGTAATATTTATATTGCCCATTAATGCTGCCTTATTTGTTAGAGATTATGACCTTACGGAGAATGTTTTATTAGCACAGTCCCGTTTTATTCTAATGACAAAAGGGTAAGAGGAAGTTTTAAGCACCCTAAAACGTGGTTTAAATCCACAGCTGCCTTTTTTGCCAGTGAACGTTCCAAGACGGTAGCCCTCTTATAACCATTTTATGTTGGTGTTGTCACATGCCTTGATTCCTATTAACATGTTAAATATGTATTAATGCGTGTTGTTGGTTGACTCTCTTATGTGAAAGCTTCGTTTCCTGTGGAGCATTCAATATATTCTGTCACTAATGCGCTTCTGTAGAAACCGCCTTACATTACCGCACTGAAAACTCGTGCATTTGAAGGCGATTTCACTAACTACGTACATGCAAAATAGCGGTTTAATACGATTACAATTGATGGAGATATCCATTGTTGAATTATGCGCACTCCTGTATAGTGGCTTTATTTCAATGCTATCATGAATCGTGAAGAAAAAATTGAAATTAGGGCTTACATTAAAGCCAGGGTTGCTTTAGAATTACCTGATAAAGAGATTTATGCTGAACTGTGCCATGTACATGGCAGTTCTGCCGTGACATTGAGTACTATTTCTCGTTGGGCCAAGACATTTAATGGGGTAAACTTAGCATTAAAAACCGTAACCGTCCTGGCAGGCCTGTTGTTGCAGCAACAAAGGAGAACATTGATGCTGCGAAGGCCGTGGTAGACGAAGATGGGCGGTATACAGTTTCTAAGATAGCTAAAAGTCTTGGCATCTCAGACGGCACAATTCATCACATTTTGACCAACTGTTCGAAATTAAAGAAGCTTTGTGCTAGATGAGTCCCTTATTTGCTGTCAACCGAACAAAATGCTAAACGCTTAAAATTTGCTAAAACTTTTCTTAAAAAATATAAAAATTGTCATCCTGGAAAAATTTCTGAGTTGCTCACTGGAGATGAAACGTGGGTGTACTATTATGAACCCCAGCGGCGGATAAACAATAAACAATGGTTGGGTAAATATCAGGCAAGACCGGTTATTGCAAAACGAACACATTTTTCCTTTAATTCCTGTGGTACAAATTCCATGCAAACAGGGTAAAACCATCACGGCCAAATTTTACAAGGACAAAGTTCTCAAAGCAGTCAAGAATAATTACAAGAAAAAACGCCCAAGTAAAGTCTTGAATGGCATCCAGCAGATTCATGACAATGACTCAGCTCACAAAGCTAAAATTGTGCAGGCTTTCTTGGATCAAAAGTGGTACAGATTGAACACTCACCTTATTCTCCCTCAGAACTCAGTCCCTGTGACTTTTTCTTATTCCCTTTGCTCAAGAAAACCCTCTCTGGTAGACGCTGTGCTTCCAGAAGTGCCCTTGTTGCCGGAATATTTCAGTGTCTCAAGGGGAGACTACTTTGCTGCGTTTAAGTCATGGATAGCGCGACTCCGAAAGTGTGTATCTGTTCAGGGGGAATACTTCGAAGGATTGTAATAAGAAGTTTTTTTTATATTTCCAGTATCTGTTAGTTACGAATACCAGTGACAGAATATATTGAACCCACCCTCGTACATACTTTTACACGGTACATTTATTTTCCTATAGTAGTGCTTTCGATGAAACACATATACGCCTCAATTCTTTACCGCTGCAACTTGCACCTACTGTGTGTGAAATTGCATATGTTTACTGCTCGTAAATCGTGCTTTAGAATGTGTGGCCAAAACCATTTGCAAAACAAAGTAAAATGTTACAAAAAAAATGCATAAACCAACACATTATAATAGGCTATTGAAGTCCGCGGCAGATACATGACACGTTATAATGGGAACACTACTCTTACAATATAATATAATCATATGATTCTTCATGGTGCTCGGTAGGTAGATTCCAATTCAAAAACCACCAAACCGTACAATAAAATAATCACATAAAATAATCGAAAGTGCAGTAAATAGCGAATAATAAATGTGTATTTTCATATCACACCCATATATATGTATTTTGGGTGTTCTGGCTCAAAGTCTCGTTTCACTCGAGTTTGATCCAGAAACCCCCAAAATACATATATATAAAAACTCCTACCACAAGGTGCTGAAATAAGCTGAGCCAGAGTTATATTCTGAGATTTATTAAAACCTTTTTAGAATAGGGGTAGTGAAGAACACAAGTTTAAGATTTTTAATAGTTATCAAAATTACACCCCTAAAAATATAAAATGTTTCTTTAATACAAAACAAGTTTGTCGGTTTGTTATCAGAATTTTAGTTAAATCAACGAATAAACACGAAATTTACAAAATATGTTTTAAACCTCAATACATCTAAATCGGAGACACTCAGCGTTGTACGACTTTAACCTCCAGTATTCGTGTTTCATTCTAATCGAATGAGCACCACAACCAACACATACTTGATATCTTGCACAAGTGCCTTTTTTACATTTTAGGCACGGTAACACATGACTTTTCTTTAATCTATATTTATGCAAACTGCAATAATCGGAATCTTTTGTTGGCTTGCTTTTACATGGGTTATGTAATCCAATTTTAAGAAATTGACAAACATTGCTTTCCATTGTCTTTTTTGTATATAATTATTTTATATTTAAGAAAAATTTATTTTTAATATATAACAAATAAAGTATGGAAAACGAGGAGACTATAAAATAATTAATACTCCTGTTTAAAACAGGTGTAATAGATAAGCATACACTATCTAACGGTATAAATGCATTAAAACCTTTTAAAGAAGTTTCAAAGGAAACTCCAAAAGAGGTTAAATCTCAAACATTAGAACATTTACTCAAGAGATGACGTGCTAAAAAAACAACGTAAACGAGAAAAGCAGAAATTTGATAAATTACAAGAAAATGTAAATGAACAAAAGCAGAAATATGCTAAATTACAGGAAAATGTTATAAATGAACTGAAAGAGTTTAATGATAGAAAATCTAAAAAAGGTATCCCAGAATTAAAACTGGTTGACAATCCAATGTGTGGTTTATTAAAAGCATACGAGATGTCTGTTAAAAAATATAAAGACCCTCAAAAACTATTTCATGATAAAAAATCCATTATTACAGAACAAATTATCAAAGAGCTAAAAGAGACGAATGGATTAAAGTTTCAATTTGGTCTCATTGTAGATTTATTTAAAGACGACGGCGCTAACAAAAAATACACCACAGCAGTGTTACGCAGTGAACAAAATGCCATCTTGAGCTCTGAAAAAATAAATGAGTTTTACGATGAGTCATCTGCATTTATACAAGAAAGCTTAGAAAGATTTACAAACACAGCATCTGGATTTGAAATTAAACACTGTGTTAAGTTTTACTTTAATATAGCAAAATACAAACCATTAAAAGGTTCTTCATATATTCCTTTACCTTAAGCAGTAGCTGATAAGAAAGCAATTATAAATGTAAAAAACGACGATGATCAATGTTTGTTTCATGCAATAAATTCAGCTTTAAATCCAGCTAAAAAGAATTCTGATAGATTATCAAAGTATCCTAGTATAGAGTTCTTGAAGAAAGATAACATTGACTTTCCCACTCCAATTTCACAAATTTTAAAAGTAGAAAAACAAAACAACCTTGCTATTAATGTTTACGGATGCACATGAAAAAGGGTATCTGTATTTCCATATAGAATATCAGAGCAACCGCAAGAAATAAAAAGAATTAACTTGCTTTTAATTTCTGAAGACGTTGAGGTTGAATCAGAGAACGAAGATGATCCAAACAACGAAGAATGAATTATAGATGACAATTATAAACCCGATGATTATTCCAATGAACCAAAAACAATAACAACAAAATATCACTATTGCTGGATTAAAAATCTAAATAGATTACTTTACGATCAAAACAAACATCACGGTAAAACTTATTTCTGCGATCGTTGTCTTTACGGCTTTTCAAGAGAAGATCTACTCACAAAACACAAAGAAGACTGTGATGGTATCAATAAAAAATATTGCAGAATAGAAATGCCGTAATAAGGTAAAAATCACATAAAATTTAAAAATTATCAAAATCAGATGCATGTGCCTTATACAATATATGCTGATTTTGAGAGTATAATCAAACCGCAATCAACCAAATTTGGAAAGAAATCTGAAATTCAAAATGTACACGAATCTTGTAGTTTTGGATACCAGGTTGTCAGATATGATGGCAAAGCTGAAGAACCTGTTATTTACAGAGGTGAAGCTGCTGTCGAAAAGTTTTTAAAACATCTAGAATGTGAGAAGAGCAACATTAATAAAATATTTGCTCACCCAAAACCATTAATCATGACATAACAAAATGAGGAAGATTATGAAAAAGCAACACACTGCTGGATATGCGAGAATGAAATAGGTAGGAAATGCGGTAAAAACGGCAAAGTAAGAGACCACTGTCATTTTACAGGTGAATATAGAGGTGCAGCACACAAAAACTGTAACCTGAAACTAAAAATAAAACCAGGTAAAACAATCATCCCTGTTGAATTTCATAACCTCAAAGGATATGATAGTCATCTCATCATGCAAAAAATACATAAAATGTCAGGTAATATTACATGCATCCCAAGCAATGCTGAAAAGTATATTTCATTTAGTGTTGGACAACTTAGGTTCTTGGATAGCTGTCAGTTTATGATGAAGTCTCTAGACGAATTAGTTAAAGCAACAGACAAATCTGATTTCAAAATTACTAAAAATCAGTTTGGGGAACAAACAAATTTACTTCTGCGAAAAGGTGTTTACCCGTATGATTATATGGACAGTGTGGAAAGATTTAAGGAAACGCAATTACCACCTATAGAAAAGTTTTACAGTAGTCTCAAAGATGAAAGTAAAAGTCCCGAAGATTACGAGCATGCTCAAGAAATATGGGAAGAGTTTGACTGTAAAACTCTTGGAGACTATCATGATTTATATCTAAAAACTGATGTAACTTTGTTAGCAGATGTATTTCAAACTTTCAGAAAAACATGCATGAATGCATACGAGGGTCATTTACAAAGTTCTGTCACTAACGCGTTTAAACAATTATGTGCTCGTTATGAGTGTTGATGTTTGATACCAAATGAACGACAGTTTCAATACCATTCCATTGATGGTAAAATAAATGCTGTATCTTTTGTGTGACGAAAGTTATGGAACATTTAATACACATCACTTATACACACTGAGGCATTTTCGTCCTGAGTTCTTTTCAGGTTTGTTAACTGTTACTTTTTTAAATGCCTGTTTTTCTTTAAGTACTTGTCGAAGACCTTTGAAATTTCTCGTACATTACCAGTTATATCTGTGCATTGCAAGATTCAGAATTTAAGCATGGTAGATGAAAAGGCATTGTCTTAGAATTTAACATTTTAAGCTAACGTGTAAAATTAATTTAATGATAAATGGACCTTAAATGGAAGGGCAATCTTCTGAAATAGCGTTTTTGGATGATCAGTATTTTCTCTAAACATTGTACAAAATTCTACAATAATGTGTTGAATATGAAATTTAAACACTGAAGGACTATGATTTGTAAACAAATATGAAAACATATTAATACTATGAGAATAATTACGACATTTTTAAAGATATTATAACATTTCCGTAAACAAAATTAAGAAAATCAGTGTTATTTCTGCTAAAATTAAGGGATATGCATTCACTCATATCTGGTTTGCAGCAAGACCTTTCCGAATTCTCGACAATCATTTTCAGGGATTATGGGTGAATAACAACAGATGGCCTACAAGAAATTTTAAAAGCATAGACTTATTCAAATAATTTTTACAACGTTTTGTAACCAGGACTTTTCAGAGATGCCAGTATCCAAAAGGTGTGGTAGGGGGAGGTAATTCAGGGGTATAAATAACCGGAAACTTTTCATTTTTGTTGTGGAATTTAAGACAACGAACCCAGTAGTACTATAAATACATTACTTTATCTCAGTGTAATATCCAGTTCAAAGAATATATTCCTAGTGACAGAACTTTTTGAAGCACCCTCGTATAAACTCGATCCTTTGCATTACTACACAGCACCTGGATTATCTTGGGATGCTTTACTTAAACATTCAAAAATAGATTTAGAACTTTTGACAAACATTGACATGCACTTATTTATAGAAAAAGGTATGAGTGGTGGAATTAGTAGGGTATCAAAACGATATGCCAAAGCAAACAATCCACATGTAGCTGATTATAACCCTAACGAGGAAAACAACTCTTTAATGTATTTTGATGCAAATAATCTTTATGGATGGGCAATGAGTCAGCTACTTCCATATTCTGGATTTAAGTGGGTGGAAACAAAAACGTTGCCAGAGCCAAAAGAAGGAAAAGGATATTTTCTAGAAGTTGATTTGGAATATCTTAAAGAACTCCATGAGGCTCACAATGACTATCCACTTGCACCGGAAAGATTAGCAGTGAAAAAAGAATGGTTGTCTGAATACCAGACAGATCTGTTGGAAAATGATAGCATGATAAATACAGAACAACTAGTCCCAAATCTTATGGACAAAGAAAAATATGTGATACATCACAAAACCCTGAAACTGTATTTATCTTTGGGTATGAAACTAAAAAAAGTACACAGAGTATTAGAATTTAATGAAAAACCATGGATGAAATCATACATAAATCTAAACTCAGAATTTAGAAAAAAAGGTAAATCAGAATTTGAAAAAGAATTTCATAAACTTATGAACAACTCTGTGTTTGGCAAGACAATGTAAAATTTACGCAAGCGGACTGATATAAAACTAGTCAGAACTGACGGCTCTGAAAATGAAAAGATAAGAAAAATAATAGCCAAACCCAACTTTAACAGGCGTATACATTTTTCAGATGAATTGTCAGCAATACATGTAAACAAAACAAAATTAACATTAAACAAACCAATTTATGTTGGAATGGCAGTATTAGATTTATCAAAGTACATGATGTATGATTGGTACTATAATACCCTAAAGAAAAGGTACGGAAATGACTGTACTTTATTATACACAGACACTGACAGCTTACTAGTAAAAATCAAAACAGAAGATGTGTACAAAGACATAGTCGAAATGAAAGATGAGTATGATCTAAGTAATTATCCTAAAAATCACCCAATGCATGATGATACAAACAAAAAAGTATTGGGTAAAATGAAAGACGAATGTGCTGGTGTTGCTATAGCTGAGTATGTTGGATTAAGACCCAAGCTATATTCTATTTTGAAAGCGGATGAACAACTCATTAAAAAAGCAAAGGGTGTAAAAACTTATGTAGTTCAAAAACATATAAACTTTGAAAACTACAAAGAAGAACTATTCGATAAGAAAATGTTTACACATGAAATGAATATATTGCGATCAATAAAACATCAAATATACGGCATAACAGTAAACAAAGTAACACTGTCACCATTTTACACTAAAAGATACATCCGAGAAGATGGAATTACAACTGATGCACATGGTTTCTATAAAAACTTATGAATTTGGGTATCAGCAGGAACAATAAGTAGTTCTTCTTTGACGAATCCTCTCTGTGGCGCTGGTAATTTCAAATAATAAACTCTTATACCTTGCGTCACCATATAACTTTTAATCTTGTGAATATCTACACTCCACATTGGATCAATTGCTCTGCGTCTTCCACCTTAATGTTCCCCGGGTTGATATAAATATCTTACACTTGCATTCATACAAATAGGATCACCTTTTTTTGTCTCCACATTTATTGCTTTGACAACTTCTGGTAATCTCTTTACCCACTCTCTATTACGTTTTTGTAAATCTATTTCCTTAGCATACTGATAACCAAACAATCTTTCAGCTAATGTTCTGTTAAATATTTCCACTAAAGCTTGGTCTCTGTGTATTTCTGTTCTGCCCCGTCTGATATTTACATTATGTTTTGCCATCAACTGCGATACTGCACCCATAAATTCTCTGCCTGGATCCACTTGTAATAATTTTGGATATTTCAAATGCCGACTGTATATTTTCTCAAATGCTTTAGCAACTTCTTTACTATCCTTGGAAGTCAGTGGCTCTGCTTCGTTGTATCTACTTGCAATATCAACCACAGTCAACGCATATTTATAAGTCTTGCGTCCACGGCCAAAGCCAAAAGTATCATGCGGTAAAAATAACAAATCAGCTTGATGCACTCCATTCTTAGCAGAAACATCAAACCTGGGTCTAACTATTTTTTTTGGTGCGGGTAAATAAATCTGCTACACAGCTTGTTTCTAATGCCACACAGCTTGATTATAATGCCTGTTTCTTACTGACACCAGCCTCTTTTGCCAATTTGTTAACTGCTGAGTAACCTTTCCAAAATCCTTTTGGGCTGTAATAAATCTTTTCCATTTTTCTACTAAAGATTAAAATTTATATAACTATAAAGAAAAATGGAAATCACAACTGCACGATTTGATAAACTGCTTGAACAGCAAAATCAAAATAGCACAAAGAAATGGACAGACTTGGAATTAAATAAAATATACACTATTACAGATACGAAAATATTAGATACTGAATACGGTCCATCCATGGTATTGACATTATTAGACAATAAACGTAATTTCTCTATTCTGTTGATCCGGAGATGGTGTATAGAAATCACTCAACTTGGGCTCCGGTTCCAAAAGCAAATGTTTGCCAGTTGTGTAATAATACTGTTTCACGTCTCACTAGTGAATTAATCAACACTATATAATATATGTAGAAACGGTCACTTGTGGACCACTGCAAACATGCTATAAAATGTCCATTGGTCTTTAAATCTCCCCTCAATCTTCAAAACTTCCTCTGAAGCTCAGAATATCCACAAAAAATCAAAAGTTTACCAGATTATTTTTTTTTAAATTCTAGTCTTTTTCAGCACCCCTCAAAACTAGCTCCATTTTACTAATAATTCAACTGTACTCCTACCCATTTTCAAATTATCATATCGTCCTCGAAAATCACCCAGTGGCATCCAAACTTGGCGGAAGTCATGAACATGTTCCAATCTTGTCACCTGAAGGCAGAAATAAGAAAATGATTGCACATTTCCAAGTTGAGAGCAAACCGATTAACACAGCCCTAGTTTTTTACGGTGTAGGAATCTTCCTACCGTCATAGTCAAGGGAGGTTATTCTGTAGTGAGACCTTCATAGCCTGGTCTACATCATCAAAAGTCTGCTCTGCGTGATGCTCCTTTTGCAGTTGCTTATTAATAAAATCTAATCTCTCTGTTCTTTTTTTATTCCACTCCGCTTGTGCTGCTTCCAATTGTTCCACTGCTTTGTCATGCCTTTGTCATGCCTTTGTCTTTCCTCATCTGAATGACTTCCCATTTTTGAAAAGAAATAATTTGAACCGCTAAACGCCAATGCATTTGTTAATGCGCCACCTATCATCATTGCTACTGCACTTGCCATTTTTATATATATATATTTTTTAAATTATTTCATAATATCCGCAGGAATAATACCTTGCTTAATCAGCATATCCTTTGTAGCCATTGCTAACATTATATCCACAGACAGCATCCCAACATCTATCATATTAAAATCCACTTTAGGGGCTGGTCTTTTTAGTAGTTTTCTGCCAATCTCAGAATATCCAACAGTTAGAAGTGTTTCCACCCCAGCGTGATACATCATATTTACAATTTGTTTTCCGTCAATACTTGCTGCCATTTTTTTTTATATTATTTTTATATTATTTTTTTAAATAAACTATTAAAAACAATCAAACGGGTCTTTTGGTGCAACATGAACAGCCACAGGCTGCACAGGTTGCGTAGCAGATTTCTTGTTATAAATATACAAACCCAACCCAGCAATGCCTACTAATAAAACCAGACACGGTGGAATATAATTTTTGTATACGTTTATTTTGATTTCTGGTTCCTCTTCATCTATTGTTATTTTTGTTATTTCATCTTGCTTTGCAGCATTTTGATTTGCAGCATTTAGATTTGCATCTTGCTCTACCAAATCTTCTATCAGTTTTGGTGGATTGGTTACATTAAAATATTTTGATACTCCCATCACATACAAGTTAATAAAAGAATTGCCTAAAGTCTTAGTCATGCTTGCCCTAAGCCTTGCTTCATATCTGCAGTAAAGTTTGTTAATTGCATCCGGGGGCATGCTATCTATATTCGTGAGTTGTATGTCGTTACCCAAATAATGACGGCTACCACCGCCAGCCACTATGGCTGATAACCTTTCTTTTTTTGTTTCTTGTTGCTTTGATTCATCACGTTCCGTGAAACCTTCCGATATATCTTGTAATAGTTCTTCCGCATTCATTTTTATATTATTAATCTTATTTTTTATCTTGAAATAATATAAAATACAAAACAACCAGCTGCGATATTCATGCAACTAGTAATTGTTAGTATTGTTAATAGCATTGTTATTAACATTGCTATTTTTTTTATTACCATTGTTAATTTGATGCAAGCATTGCTATTAACATTGGTACTTTGCTATGAGCAATGCTATAAGCATTGCTATATTTTCTGATATTTTCATTATATTTTTATGTCAGTATTGCTATTAACATTGCTACTTTGCTGTTAGTATTACTATTAGCAACAGTTAGAAAAAAAGTAATTATTCATCCCAATAACCAGTTGGTTGGTCAGTTCTCAAAATTAACTTGGAATATTTAGTTTTTGCTAAAGCTTTTCTTATTCTGGTTCTCTCTTTCAGCGTCGGAATAACATCATTTTCTCTCAAACAATTTTTATAACTATCTCTGTCTTTGGTGTTAATCATACACAACCATTTTGCTTACTCCCTCAAATCTTTCAATACAGAATTATATCTCTGTGAAATAACCCACACTGATTGTTTGGCGTGACGACCAGAAAATGCCAACTCTGATAACATATCCTTTTTCTTCGTTAATTCTTTTGTGGCTGAGCAATCATCAATGATGTATAATGTGGGCTTGCCAGCATATTGTTTGAAAAATCAACGCAACAGTTCTTGTAGCATTTCTTTACCGTTGCTAACGGGATTGACAATTATTATTTTTTTATCTCTCGGGTTTCTTACATCTCCTATCCAGGATCTATTTTTATAAGCCTCGTTCCACTCTATGGTTGGACACAATATAATTATATGTTCAAAAACTCCAACATACTCTTGTTCAAGTATGTCAAGAACAAACTCTGTTTTGCCGCAGCCTGTCTGACCACAGATAATGGCACTGTGGGGATATATAGGATATTTAGTATTGTGTTTCTTTGAATCTTCCATCTTCGAAATTGATTTGCGCATCTTGTATTATATATAGATAAATATTTAAAGGTTGATCTGCATCTGCTTTTTTATTTATTAGTATGGTTATGCCTTCACTGCCGTTTTCTATTTTTCTTCCACTGCCGTATAATAAATTGTCATCACATGTTCTAAGGTCAAGCCACAAAGCATATGATTTTGTTAAATAGGTCTCAAGAGAAACATTGGTGAAGTTTAAGTCCCTCGCTGCTATTTCTGTCTCTTTGTTTCTTTTTGAGGTCAAGGCAAAATATTTGTGGATTTCATCCCAATGTTGATATGCCTTCATGCCCTGACTATACAACTGATTTGGTACTCCCTCTATTGTCATTTCAACCTTTTCAATCATTGGATTGTAATAGGTTTCTGTGCTTGTTCTTTCTGGGTCTTCAAACAGTATTAAAATACCTTTCATGCTCTGTGCTGGCACATTACTGTTGATGTTCCAAAGGGTTTCAGATTTGTTTGCTATTATTTTTCTATGTCGCAAGACACGATCACACATAAATACTATCTTACCATTGATTTGCTGTCTTATTTGTCTGGATAATTCAACATCACTAACCGTATCAAATTCCAAGCAGATATTTTTTATTACATAAGATGCATCAGCATCACTGCTTTTGATAACTTTGTTATAATCGTTAAACGTTAATTCATATTCTAACCTATCACCAAGCCCCGCTTGATAAAATGGCATATGACTTTCTAACATTTCAAAGTCCAGCGGAATACAAAATCTATTTCCAAAAGCTGCTGCTATAGCTTCATCTTTGGTGTCTGAGGAAGCATCTCCCGCGCCAACTCTATGTTTTAACATGTTTGCTTTACCAATACCTTGGTAAGCTGTGTTTAATCGTTCGGTAGGGCTTTTCCATAAATCTACATAACAATGATATATATCACTGTCATCTATTGACATGACTTCATTGCCACTTATTCTTATTGTCATTTTTTTCACAATTGCTCTACCCAGATTCTGGAATAGAGTAGCGTTGGCGTCTGTTCTGCTTTTAAGTTCTATTTCAAAGGCAAGACGAGCAGTACGAGGAACTATTACATCATTAGTACTTAGATTGGGAAATCTCACGAGCAGTTGCTGGTTTTGGTCTATTGTTGAGGGAGTATTAGTTATTACTACACTTGTGCGGATGCCTTTGGCACCATGAGGTTCTCTTAGTTTTCTATAAGGGTTGAGTTTGTTTCCGTAAGCTGACATTGTTTTTTTATTTTTTGAATACATTTTTTAAATTAAATAAAATAAACAATGGCTGAGGGTGAATATGACAATCTTATGTTTGATCCAGATGATTATGATGAATATTATGATGATGATTTACCAATGGTGCCTGATGAGCCTGTTCTAAGAAGTCTTCTTAATCAAAGCAACCATATTGCTGACCTTAGAGGAGAGCTGGCAGAAGCCACACTTGAAATATACAAGAAAAATCTTGTAAAATCCTTTTATAATGAAATAGAAAAACGATATAAGATGGCACCGGAAAAAATGGATTACGACCAGCTTAAAGTATCAGATGATGGTAAAACATTATACTGGGTTGTTGGTGATAAAGAAATAAGAATAACTGCCAAGCAAGGTTCTTTTACATTTCTTGCTCTTGGTTCTTTGGCAAATGAATATAACAGGGTTATTGGCTCTGGGGGAACAAGAGGAACAATGGCGGTAGGACAATTTTTAAATTTACCGGAGTATGACAGTAAAACAAAATTATCACAGAAAGCTCGGCAAGCGTTGGTGAGCACAAGAAACGATTTACTAGATAATATAGATGCTATTTCATTACAAGATTTTTCACATGTTATTGATAACACTGCACAGTCAATGGAAAGTGCTCTTTATGACTGGGATGTGATTGAGCGTCCTGATGCTGAAACACAAACAAATATAGACAAGCGTGAAATGGATGAAATAGTAAAAGCGATGACAACTGTCAAGGAAGAACTCACCAATAACTTAGCAAAACTCACACAACTTGATAAAGACATAACAAGAGAAAAACAAAAGTTAGAACAAGCTAAGACTGACGAGGATGAATTTCAGATAAAGAGAATTAGCGATCGCATCAAAGACCTTGAAGCTGAGAGAGGTGCAAGGATGGATGTCATCAATGAGAACAGAGAAGCTTTTCGTAACCAAGTAAGCCGGATAAAAGAGACAATAAACAAAATGTTAAACGAGGATACAACTCTTGGTGAGAGGATCAAAACCTTGTTTAGGGAGCAAGGTATTACTATTGTTAGTATTTTAACTGCATTTGGTATGATTCTTGGGGTGATGATTAATTCTATTATTCCCACATCAAGTGCTGCGCCAACTCCAACTCCAAAACCTGATCCATCAATTGTCAAGGACTGGATAAAAAAAAAACTATTTAATCTTGGTAAACTTCTTGCCAACCTAGCTGGTAAAGCTGCTGCAGCACTTCCAGGAGTTATTGGTGCAATAGTATCATGGTTTTTATCTGCAACAGGTAAAGTTATTAATTGGCTTGGTAACAATCTATGGGCTTTGCTTGTGTTTGTTTCCGGGTTGTTGTATGTGGCAGCCAAAGAGTGGTTTAGTAAATCTCGTAGATAAGTAATGCAGCAATACCTATTACCATAGTACCAACAATTATGGTTGTTTTGTTATCTTCGTGTTCAATCGCTATTTTTTGTATTTCTGGTGGGTTATGCTCCACAGTTTTATGTATTGATTTATCAAAGTCAGAATGTTCCGGTAAATATTTCTTTGTTGTGGTGCCTTGAAAAGGTTGAATATTTTTTCGTGGCACTGGTTTTACATTTACATCATTATTCAATCCTAATGCTTGTGCATCGGTTGCTATTACAATTTCATTATTGTAGTCTTGTATTATTCCGATTCTTAATTCCATGTCACTCTGAGACATGTACAATCCACTTCCATAGACAAAATTTACTTTACTTCTTGCATATTTTAGGGTGGTTTCATATCTTGAAATTTGACTGGGCAAGTCGATGGGGCTATTTATTGCGTCCTCTACATTTGCTAGAAATTGTTTCTGTGCATCAAATGCTGTTCCAGTTCCAAGTATATCTGTTTTTGTTTGTGATTGTGAGCCAAGGATTGCCCAGCAGTATGTTCATATGCTGTCATTGATTCTTTCTACTCCAGCTCTTGTGAAACCCGAAGAATCATCTAGTATAAAAGTAGACCAGCTGTTGTCTGCTTCAG
Source organism: Cyrtodaria siliqua (assembly GCA_037043455.1). Taxonomy (NCBI): domain Eukaryota; kingdom Metazoa; phylum Mollusca; class Bivalvia; order Adapedonta; family Hiatellidae; genus Cyrtodaria; species Cyrtodaria siliqua. The sequence goes on along the minus strand of JAWPHD010001096.1, from coordinate 147,279 downwards.
ATCCTTGTGCAATGTAATCAATGTGATATGTTTTATCACTCTCATAGACTGTAAAACTCATCGTTTTGTTGTCGTATACAGTATTTATCAAAGGATGATAACCAATATTTGTTCAGTAATTATAAATTGTTCCTAGACCATCATTATAGCTTTGTTTCTGTCTCCAGTCTGAATATAAGTCAACGTTAAACTCCTTGCATATTCTCTCGTATGCGTTTCGGTTATATGTGTTATTAAACGCATTCCAATTTGAGTCTTGCGGCATTGCTACACTCATCTCAAATAATATTCTTCTGACTTGGTAATAGACATGAAATCGAAATAACGAACCAACCAGGGCATCAGCTTTTAGATGATTGTTGAAATCAACACCACACGCAGTTGTCGCACACCAAATAGCAAAATTCAACTGATTCTGCCAAAATAACATCCAATCTGTTTCCCAGCTTTGGACTATAGCATCTGATTTGACGTATGGGAGTTTGTATTTTTCAAAGACATTGGAAAATGATGCTTTAAAGCCTTTACCGTGGGATGTAATGACTATGTTTTGATTTATTATATCTATCACTTTCTTGCTGAAAGTATTTGAATAGCGAGCATCTGAGCTGTATTTAAATTCTTTAGAAATCATTTTTATTTTGTATTTTTATATATATAAAAAAACATGTTTCATACAATTTCAAACATATACGGTTCTATTAGCTTACAACAATATATCGATAATAGAAATGGAGATAAGCGCGTCGGATTAAAAAGTTTTATATACACTATCGGTTGGCATAATATTAATCATGAAACCATAAAGACAAGAAACCCAGATAAAATAAAACATTTACCAGGTGGACTCTATAACTTTCAAGACTTGGTAAAAGATTTTAAATTGCTAAATGAAAATATTATCCTGGACAGTATTGAGCAAATTGGCTTCAGCATTATACATACGCTAATAGAGACACGAATGTCAAGCGGTCTTTCAAATATGCTGGGATTCAAGGACAGAAAATGGTTGACAGGTACTAATATAGGAGATTACCCAATTGATTTAGCTCCTTATAAACAGCTATATGTTCATCTGGAACAAGTTAATACGAGTAGTAATTATTTCAATGGTAAGCCAAGCACTATTATAGGTGTTGTACCTGTAGTAAATAAGCAGTTTGGAGATATTGTATATACACATTTTTATCCTGAATGTCACTGTCTTATGAATGGTGCAATTTCTGAATTGACAATAGAAGTTAGAGATGAGTATGGCAACAAGATAGATAATCACGGTTTGCTTATGAGTTGTGTTTTAGAAATTATTTAAAAAATATATTTTTATAAAAAAAACAATGAGTATATTTGGACCAGCAAGACCTAAAAAACAGAAGACTTAGAGGCTTTGATAAATAATGTTCAAAATTTATTTAGGCGAATTGTGCCTTTTGTTAACCAGTTTAATCATTTGAGAGATAGAGTTGATAATCTTAAATATGGGATTATAACAATATTTGCGGAGGCTAAGGGCCCATTTGTGTTGAATAGAATAATCTTATTTGGTAATGGTGGAGCAGAAACAAATGTTGGGCATGTAATGACACGCCGTGGACGGATTATGGGAATAGGTTTAGCATGTGAACGATTACTTGGTCACGTAACTGTAATAGTTTCTGTCAATGGTGTTGAACAATCAAATTATGGCATAACGCTTCACATCATCCCACGCAATCATGATAACTTTGATAGTCCTTTAGAGATTGGTGCTGGTTCTGTTGTTCACTTTGTATGCAAGATTGCCAACGCTACCGCTGTAAATACGGTGGCATCATTATTAATTGATTTAATTTATTTTTTTATTAATAAATAAAAAACTGCCGATGCAACCGACAGCACCAAGTTTATATCCTGAGTTGCCAGTGGAAGACGGACAAAATTATAGATTACAAAAGATTTCAGAAATTGAAAAAAAGTTAATTACAGAATAAGATATACGTCAGTCTCTTTATAAAAAATATAAACGTGGTATTAATATTACAAATGGAATTGACACTACCTTAATGTCTGCAGGTGTTATTATGGCTGGGATTGGATTTGTTGTTCCAGTTTTGTTACCTTTGGAAATAGCAGCAATAGTATGTGGAGCTACAGGTGTTTGTATTAATTTTATCAGACGCAAGCTTAATTCAAAAGCTCAAAAACATCATGAAATAAAAACTTTGGTAGAGTCTAAGTTAAATAGTATAAAGCAGTTAATATCAAAAGCGTTGGGTGATGCACACATATCAGAACAAGAGTTTAAGTTGATTTTAGATGAACTGGAGAGATACTATAATTTAAAACAGGATATCAAACAAAAGAAACTTGAAATTAGTGAAGTTAAAAAAAAAGAACTAGTGGAGCAGGGAAGAAAGGAAGCAATGGCAACCTTACAAAAAAGTCTAAAAAGTGTGATAAATTGTTTTAGTAATGTGTATGAGTACGATCCACCACCTTTGTATTCAACCTAGACCCTTCTGAAAATATTAAAAAAAAAATACAAATTTAAATGGACCTACCTTTCATGAAAAATAATCCTAGTTTTATCCTTACTCTTTAAGGTCTCTATTTCCATAGGGTATGTCACCATGTCAAGAGTGATACTAACCCGTAGTTTCACTGTCTTATATACCCGTCAGGAAGACCAAAAACTTCACCGATTGGTTAATATAAATAGACACTTATCACATGATCTTCACCGATTGGTTGATATTAAAGACACTTATCACATGAGCTTCACCGATTGGTTAATATAAATAGACGCTTATCACATGTGACAATAATCACGTAACCTTATCAAAGCTAAAAATCTACAACATTCTTATCTTGAATCACCATGGTGATTTATTATCTATGTATTTTGGGGTAGATACTTACTCAAGTTTGATTTTTTAAAATCTGAAAACAAATATCTACCATTTCATATTTTATTTCTTGTACATACTTGTTTTTCAGATTTTAAAAAATCAAACTTGAGTAAGTAGGTACCATTTCATATATATATATAGTGGGTGTTTCTGAATCAAACTCGAGAGAAACGAGAGCTTTGAGCCAGAACACCCAAAATACATATATATACACCCTATATCAGGCCTGAGACGCCATATCAGTCCGAGAGCATTAGGGCATGATATAAGGTGTGATATGAAAATACATATTTTTTATTCTATTGATCATATACTTGAGCTTTGTCGAAATTTCAACATCAGCTCACTCACTACGCTGTTTTCCAGGGAGAAAAGGAAGTTTAGATCTAGTCCATTCTGATGTGCTCATGTATGTCAAGTTAGTGGTACACAACATTTATTTTTGTCCGAAATCTTATTGAAAATGATTTCCATTGAATCTGAAATTTTCTACTCAAGGTGTATTGTCATAAGTGTTTATTTTATCCATGGATAATGATTATATAGCCAATAAGCTGCCGCGAAAACAGGATGGAAGTAACTAATGAAATGCAGACGACAAACAATACCCGTGATAAATCGTATACAATCGTAACAAATCGGTTATATTCGGTATCACGGTAAAAAGATCCAGATGAACATTCGGTTATTTCCGTGATATGATATTTTTGCACCCTATATTTCATGGCTTTATTGCCCGGCTTTATTGCCCGGCAACGAAATCCTGATGGATATGACTAGCTAGGTCTATGCCGTATCGTATATTCAAAAACGACGTATTTATAGGGAAGTATGTGATTAAATGGATTATTCCTACTTTATTTTATCCTATAAATATAGCTCAATATATTTATGTTTCGTTTTCGGCCGTACAATTTGCAGGTTATCTGAGTTCATTATTGTCAAAGTGGAAAGCATGGCACTACGAACTATAACATAGTTTTAAACTTGTCTGACTTGGAAAAGTCAGACGGAATTTATTTTACTTTGAATTGAAAGTGTAACTCATATATCAAAGTTATGCAATTTTATAAACGGTATTGACAATAAGTTGGATGAACATAAATACACACATAATGATGAACATAATTACACATACATGACTAGCATAAGATACAATTAAATGACTATGTAAAAAAAATGAAATACATTTCAAGGACGTTTGCAGACAGAGAAACAGGGCGTTGAGGTATCAGAAGGCATTTATAAGTCCGCTTTTGCAAGCAACGACAGACGCACACTATGAAGGTGGGTGCTGGGGAGGTTAGGGAAAAATGGTTGACAGACCTGACTCTCATGCACAAAAATGGCGTCTGTCTTCAATACCTCTCCAGAGGGATATCCATGACAAGGGATATTGGTCCCCGAATTGCTAATTGGCCAGCTTCACAGACAGTTGAGTGCATAATCGTCTGCTTAGCCATGTCAGAGTACTGAGAGTACCAAACGATCCGGCTCTCTGTCAAAACATAAATCCGTTTTTCCTTATTGCAACAGAAACGAATGAATGAATGAATGGTGGTTTACGGCACGTCGACACATAAATAGGTCATATTGTGCGCAAAAATTGATGAAAAATTAAAAATTGAAGTATTAATTAAAACTTCATGTAAATATATAAACATTAAACTATTAAAAATAAGGGATGATAAGGTGAAATATATAAACTATGTATGTAAATCAACAAATGCCCGTCAACGGGTATATAAACAATTAAATATATATAAGAACACATTACAATGATTTATATAGTCTGATCTCTTTCAGGAAATCTAAAACAAGACTTAAATCTACAGTATCAAATAACCCTTTCATAGTATTACATTGTAGTACCTTTGACGCATAGGATCAAAGTCTACACATTCCAATAATATGTGTTTGACCGTTAACGGTGCAAAGCAGGGTATACATTCTGGTAATTGCTCACCTTGTAATAAATATGAATGAGTATAACGTGTATGCCCTATCCTGCACCGGGCTAGGACAACTTCCTCTCGACGAATGGGTCTACTAGAAGAACGCCATTCTCCGAGTAACGGTTTAATTGGATGGAGTTTATTGTTAACTGACAAATCCAAAGCGGCTTGCCAAGAGTTACGAATATATGTGTTAATACAACTTTTAAAATCAGTATAAGGTAATTTGGTATTAGTTATATGTAAATCTAATACTGCCTTAGCAGCACTATCAGCTCTATCATTACCACGTATTCCTACATGGCTTGGAAGCCAGCAGAAAATAATAACACTATCAATTATAAGAGAATTGTACTTTTCTAAAAGTTGAAGCACAACTGGGTTATCATGTTTCATATTACTCAGTGCTTGAAGAGATGAAAGGGAATCAGAAAAGATTACAAAATGGTCATCATCAGATTCCTGAATATAATTTAAGGCAAGTTCAATTGCCTTAAGTTCAGCTGAAAAGATAGAGGCCTTGTCAGGCAGGCGGCTCTTTATGCTGTGTTTGTGAACAACAGCTGCTGCAGCTACCTTATCTCCATCTTTAGAGCCATCTGTGTAGTTATGTTGAAAGTTACTGTATTTCGATTTAATTTCATTAAATTTGTTTTGAAAGACAGTAGGGTCTGTGCTGGATTTGTTATTATTACAAAGATCAAAAATAATTGTTGGTATTTCCAAAGTCCACCGTGGAATTTGTGGTACTTTGTACTTGGCAATCAAATTTAGGTCGATTTTAGTGTCTCTTAATCTTGGTTTAATACGAAGACCAAATGGTCGAATGGCCTTCGGTTTTCGATCAAAAAGAGGTTCACAACTAGGATTAAAAACCTTATCGAAAGTTGGGTTTGAAGGGTTTGACTTTAATTTAATGGCGTATTGAAGAGCTAATTTGTCCCGTCTATGAGACAGTGATGGTTCATTAGCTTCAACATATAGACTTTCGGCTGGTGATGTACAAAAGGCACCTAAGGCGAGTCGTAATCCTTGATTATGTATAGGGTCGAGCATCTGCAAGTACGACTTGCGAGTCGATCCATATACTATCGAGCCGTAGTCCAGCTTGGATCTGATAAGAGATCTGTAAAGTCGCAACAGGACTTTTTGATCTGCTTCCCAATTAGTGTTTGCAACAACTTTAAGTAAGTTAAGAGCTTTAAGGCATTTGGCCTTCAAGTATTTAAGGTGTGGTATAAACGTTAATTTACGGTCGAAAATAAGACCAAGGAATTTTATCTCATCCACTACTGGTATTGGTGACCCATCCAGTGTTAGATGAGGGTCTTCATGATGTTTACGAAGTTGACAAAAGTGCATACAATTAGTTTTAGACTTAGAAAATTTAAAACCATTTTCATCAGACCAGGTCTGAAGTTTATTTAGACATTTTTGTAATTGTCTCTCGATAGTATTCATGTTTTTTGCACGATAACATATAACAAAGTCTTCAACGTATAGCGAACAATCCACACCTTGATTGATGCATTTTACTATACTGTTAATCTTTATATTAAAAAGTGTGACAGAGAGTATACTGCCCTGTGGAACACCCATCTCCTGTTCATGAATATCAGAGAGGGTTGAACCCATTCTGACACGAAATAGTCTATCCTCTAAGAATTTCTCTATAAAAATGGGTAATCGGCCTCTAAGACCAAGGTCATGAAGATCATTCATAATACCGTACTTCCATGCAGTATCATAAGCTTTCTCCAAGTCAAAAAATACAGCGACTAGATGTTCTTTTTTTATGAAAGCTTCCCTAATAAATGATTAAAATCGAATGAGATTGTCTGTTGTGCCTCGTTGGCGCCGGAATCCACTTTGATACTTTGTTATCAGCTTGTTGGACTCCAGGTACCAAACGAGTCTCTCATTAATCATTCGTTCCATGGTTTTACATATACAACTCGTTAAAGCAATAGGGCGATAATTTATTGGGTCCGTATGATCCTTTCCAGGTTTGGGGACTGGAATAACGATTGCTTCCCGCCAAGAATCGGGGAAGTTTCCCGTCACCCAAACCTTATTAAATATATCAAGAAGGGTAGAGAGACAAGATTCAGGTAAATGTTTTAGTAATTGATAATGGATATCATCAGGACCAGCTGATGTATCATGAGCCTTTTTAAGGGACTCTCGAAGTTCTTTGAGAGTGAATAGTTTATTGTATTTCTCCAAGTTTTTTGACTTGAAGTTCAGTTTCTTCTGTTCTTTTAGTTTCTTATTTTTCAGAAAATTTGGTTGACAATTTTCAGAAGAAGTATTTTTTGAAAAAGTTTCTGCCAAAGTGTTAGTAATATCTTTGACAGATGTTATATCTCCATTATCTGTTTTAAGATGATTTACAGAACTAGAATTACCTTTACCACTTATTTTCCGGACCATGTCCCATGTCTTCTTAAGAGATGAGCGAGAATTCAGCCTAGAGACGTAAGATCTCCAGGATTTCCTCTTGCTATCCTTAATAGTACGACGGGCTTTCGCACGAAAAACTCTAAAGTTATCTAAATTTGTTTGAGTTGGCCGCAAGTTAAAATTATTTAATGCAGCTTTACGATCGCTGACTGCCTTTTTGCAGTCATCGTCGTACCATGGTTTATGTGGGCGTTGAGGATTTGCCGAGGTTTTTGGAATGGTTTGATCAGCTATATCGTGAAGAGTTTTGGTAAAGAGAGCAGTTGCGTCTTCGACATCCTCGAAAACGGAAGGCTTTAATTGTTCCTCGCAAAGAGATTGAAACGTAGTCCAATCAGCCTTGCGAAGTTTCCATCGTTGCGTTTTTTCGAGAAGTGGAGGGCCGATATTTTCAAGAAATATGGGGAAGTGGTCATTTCCACAGAGGTCGTCCTCAACACTCCACGAAAAACCATCAAAAGCGTTGGATCGCATATTGTTAAATCAATGGAAGAATGAGAGCCTGTAGCAGGATGTAAGTAAGTATGTGACTTGTTATTAAAAAGACACAAATTGTTTTTGGCTAAGAAATCCTCAATTTTCTTTCCTTTATCGTTTATATCTTTACAACCCCAGATGTAGTTGTGTGCATTAAAATCGCCCAAGAGTATAAAAGGTGATGGCAATTGTGCAACTAGGTGATTTAGATCTTTAGGGTCTAGTGAAGAACTAGGTGGCAAATATAAGGAACATATTGTTATGACTCTGTGCATAGTAACACTGACCGCAATAGCTTGCAAATTTGTTTTCAACGCAACAGGTCTGTGAGGAATGTTTCGATTAACGATTATCGAAACTCCACCAGTGGCCTTGTCCCCGGTATCACAAATATGATTGTATAGTGAGTATTGTTTAAAAGATACCTTATCACTTGTCTTCAAGAATGTTTCTTGAAGACAAAAGGCAATAGGGTTGTGTTCATTTAAAATTAAGCTGATTTCATCATAATTTGGTTTCAAACCTCGACAATTTCATAGAATGATCTTATTAGTTTTACCCATTATTTAGCGCTGAGGCGATTTTTAATTTTGTTTTTATTTTTGGCCTTAGATTTAGGAGAGGTCTTAGGAGGCTAAAGCAGCGTTATTGCAACAGAAAACCCTATTTTATGTTTCGTTTTCGGCCGAACAAAGAGCAGGTAACCTGAGTTCATTATTGTCAAAGTGGAAATCAAGGCACTAAGAACTATAGTATAGTTTTCCTTATTGCAACAGAACACCCTATTTTCTTAGTGTTAGATAACAAAAAACAAGATACATTCAATTCACTATCACTATGCCGTTCAACCAAGCACCATCACTATGTCATTTGCATCAATCCACATTTTATTTATCAAGCTGAACGTCTCTCTCAAAAAAAAAGACTCCCGATTTCATCTTTAATATTCATTTATGCAATCTTACATTATTGAAATGAGTTAATTGACTTACAACCGTCGTTTTGTCAATTTCGCTCAAAGAAAAGACATCCTCACACCAATGGAAATGTGTGCTTATTATTTACCATGAGACGACGAGATCTTTTCCGTTAAACATCCACCTTATCATACGAGTACACGCGAAAATACAAATACGTATTATTTATTGTTTTATAAAGAACATCTGGATATCAAACTGAGCAAAATAAAATTAAATAATGATAAATTGCAGCAACCTTAATGTTATGAACTACATAACTAAATGATTGTATCGACTGGTCTATATAACTAAAATTATTCCAAAATTTAAAAAAAAAAACAGATTGCGAATGATTTTATCATGATATATTACTGTACGTGTTAGGTATGTAAAATACTGAAAGAAATCATTACAAAATGCTGTCGGAACATCTGTACATAAGTAATAACAGTTGATAATCAGTTAGAAAATATATAATTTAAACACGTTTTGATATTACATTATTCTCAGTCTGGAAATAAAAGTGTTTTGATTTTTAAACTGTGTCTATTGAATTCATTTTGCGAATACTTAAACTTAACATTATTGTAATCACCATAACATATATTACAATCTGCTCTGAACAAATGAGTATAAATTGTCGTTTTATTAATGCAGTATGTAAACATTGGTTATATACGTCTTTAATTTTACGATAAAAAAGAATATACATTAAGCCTTCACTTGTATTTAAAGTAATAACAAAGTCATTCATCCTGCTAACCGTTCTACAAAACAACTATTGCGCATGTGTCTATTTCTGTAAGGTTGCAAAATATATTTCGACAGCAAGTTGATAAACAGTTGTTTACAACTACTTTCATTCTCTAGGGAGTGAATTGTTGCAAAAAAAACTATTCTTAATCAATGTCAATGTCACTTTCATCTTTAATTTAAAACTAGACTCATCAACAAATGAAGCAGGTACCAATACCTGTTGTAATAAGATTAATGTTGTCATCGTGTGCCGACGCCATCGTTATGTTCGCAAGTAAGCACGAACGATTAACAAAATACCTTCAGTCTATGTCATTAATGCAATTCAACCTATATATTGGAATGTGATGTTATTTTAGGCGTGATTATTTAAGTAGATGTAAAAGTCGAACAGGAATTGTAGCATTCAATGTCCCAGTCAACCTCGAAATACAATTACAAAGATTAAATAGGGCAATTTATATGACATCACAAACATTAAAAGGATATTGAAAGCAATTACACTAGGCTGAGGTTGTTTGACACATGTTCGGGCATCAAAAATCAAAAGTTCTTCAACATTGTATTCTTTTGTTCCTACTTTCCTGACCCAAAATAATACAAATACGATGCGTATTCATCTGCTGTAGATAGAAAACACGATTTAAAGAACCCCCCAGTGGCCTACTTTGCCACTGACCGTTCCAAGGCGGTAGCCCTATTATCAACCCTTTTGTGTTTGTGATGTCGTTTGCATTTATTATTACTGTTCCCTTTCTTGTTTGTCTGTTTGCGTGTTTGTTTCTGTGTTTTGTGGTTTACTGTCCTCCTTGAATGCTACTTTTCCTGTCCGATCTTTTTATATTTCTTTAGATACTTCAATGATCCACCTGAAAATTATAAAATCCATGTATTCACAAGAGCAGATTATGCTAGGCAAAATAATATGATAGTGTAAACCTTCAATATTTTATAGCCCGGTTGACGTATACCTGATCCATAACATCTCGAAATAGCAATAAAATATAATCGGTGTTCTTACATCAATTAACATGGACCTCAAATAAAAAGAAACGGTATATTATGAACATGCTAAACATGGGAATTTAATGTTGATTTTCATCGTAAAAGCTTTCCACAATTTCATTTGTTAAGACAATTACACTATTTGGACTTGCCAAGAAGTTTGTGAAACACTCAATGTCCTATTATATAATGTTTTCGTCAGGTATGGAACTACCGTTTATAGATAAATTGTTGGTATCCCTACGTGTACCAACATAGCACATCTTGTCGCCGATTTTTTTCTTGTATTGCTTTGAAAGAGATTTCATGAACAGACTCAATAAAACCGAGTCTGCTACTTTTCTTTCTTGTTGGTATTTGTTGCTCCCAAGGGATCACCTTTTCAGTATATATTGACATTCACACTAGCGTTTGTTTAGTGCTGTGCGGTGGCCGTGAAAAGTCGCCCCGACTACAAATCAGTAGTGTTATTATTTACTGTTCCTTTGGGATCATCAAGCCAATTCTGTGTTCTTTTGAAATAGAATATCGCTTATACCGGTGCTAGGAGGCGTGAGAGTTGATGCATCTTATAATTACCTCTCATGTACAGACTCAATACAAATAAGTATAAAAGTCGAACATGCAATGCAGCTTTCACAGAACACAGTAAACACAAAAACACGCAAAACGACAAACATAAATGGCAATGTTAATAACGAATAAAGGCACACGACGTCACAACCACAAACACGGTTGACAATAGAGCTACCGCCTTGGAACGGTCGGTGGCAAAAAACAGGTGCACCAAACCTCACACTTACAATACTGTCTTCCCAATAAAACGGGACAGTGTAAATACAGAAATCCCCGCCATGAACTATTCTCTAACCAACAAGGCAGCATTAATAGGCAATATAAGTAAAACACAAAAATGCTCGTGTATATATAAAAACAAAAACCAATAGCATAGAAAACCACAAAGAAGGTACTCGATGACTTGGCATAACCCTAACCCTGGCAGAAGCCAGAGGAGCAACAAAGGAATAAATCATTGAGGACACGACAAGACAAGATTGTAGACAAACATCAAACGTCACCGTCCTCTTGGCCCTTAGGTAGACGTTATCAAAGGGTCCACCGCCTGTCCGGTCATCGCACAATTAAAGAGGAAAGCATAGTGACGTACTGTAAATAGTTCCACCACCAAGCATGCAGTGCGTTGCAAAATGATAGGGTCATAACCTCTTTTGATAAAACTGTTGACAAGTTTAACAAAGATAGTATGAAAGTGATCATGACCAAGGATCTTAGGAAGTTTGTAAATCACGTCACTATAGAAGTCAGGTTGTGATAGTCCTTGTCGCAGAAGAGTTCTTAAATTTCTTTTATATTTGGAAAAAAAGATCAGGGTTACGATAATAATATTTTGCAAAGGTTTTACGAAGTTTATGGTAACGGTAGCCCTGATGAAGTAGCTTTTTAGTTATACGAATATTTAAGTCCTCAACTCGAGTACAAGCTCTAGAAAAACGAATACGTTGAGACACATATACCCCTTAAGAAGTTACTCGGGGAACATCCTCATCTTAATGGGGATAATTAACAATATCAAAATCTAAATCATCTATATTGTCATAGATTTTCCTAATTATTTCACAAATTCAATAGAAATAATTGTAAATCGAGAAAACAAGCATTAGTATCAGAAATATTAGCTTTGTTAAGTTGAAGTTCTTTTAGATAATTATATTTATAATTAACCATAGTAGAAAATAAATAGTTTTCAATGTTCAATATGTCAATCAGATACCGAGAAGTGTCATTAAAGGCTTCAATAACATCTGCCTAGGTATCTGATACCATCAATGTTTGTATAAACAGTAGTTCCATACCTGACGAAAATATTATCTAATAGAAAAATAAGTGATTCACAAACTGCATGGCAAGTCCACATAGTGTAATTGTCCAAACAAGCGCTTTAATAGTGTTATAGGCCAAAAATGTAGTTTTTCCCTAGCAAACGTTTTTTAAATGAGAGCAATAAGCTTGTCTTTGATAAGGTTGTGTGGTAAAGTTGTATATAATGTAGAAAAATCATAAGTACTCATAGATGAAGCTTGACGTTTATTACAAATTGTATGATGAACTTCGCCTGAATTTTTAATAGACGAAATTAAAATTATCTCAGAGTTTTCATAAGATTTAGCACAATATTGTTTAACGTGATCTTTAACGGCAGTAAGACAAGATGTTAAAAGTTTGGAGATATGTGTAGTGGTGCAAGAACAAGAATTGGAAATAAAACGGGCTTTATATGGTTGTTTGTGTAATTTAGAGATCCAGTACATTGTTGGCAGTCTGTTTTGTTTTACGTCTATTCCAGCCTTGAAAATCTTACACGGAGTTATATGCGTCGAAACAACATTATCTTCAGTAGATGGCACTGGAGTATACGAATAAGCACTCCCGAGTTCCTGAGATAAAGCGTAATGCAGGCGTGAAACAATAATTATATTATTAGCTGCTTTATCAGCAGGAAATAAACCAACCTATTATGAAACTCATGGATTCCCGATTTTAAATTACGAAATGAAAATCTAGGTCCAGCGGGAAGTAGGGACGGGTTAGCCTTATAGAAGTTAATACGGGTATCTCTGATGTTAAAAATAATATTTTTCCAAAGTTTGGTCGGCATGTTCCTTAAAACCCCATGTAATACTAAAATCCTCAATGGATTGGGCTATCTGACCACGACATGCATCACAATCAATCACAGAAGGCAATCTTTTCGTCTGACCTTTAGAAAATAAATGCCGAATACGTTTATCTATAATACCAATATTATTTGTATATCAATAAAAGCAATGCCCTTATTAAGGTAAAGATTTTTTAGAATAGTCTGACGTGATCAGTCTCCTTGTCAATATTGAGTCGGAGAACATGCTGCGTATAGCTTTCAATTATTAAAGGATCTATTCGAACGAACATTTTGTCTGCTTCCTCGTCACTTAGCTTTAGTGAAGAAATGGATAGAGAGGTGAGACAAGAAAGCATCGAGTGCTTTCCAGACTGTTTACAGATAGTTAAATCAGCTAGTGACATAGTAATACGTGATTTCCGTTTGATGTTACCATTACTTCTACAACCATGAGACCTAGATTTACACTTTCGAGTGGTAAATATAGCAAAAAAGTCAATATAAGGCTCTTTTGAAATATTTCCTTGTTGATCAATTTTATCATTAAGGACCAGTGGAAATGGTGTCTGCCAGTTTTTCATCCACTTTAGTTCTGCTATATGTCTAGCTTTTAGTTTAAAGTTTTTGGTTGCATCATTATCATAAATTATATATTCAACAGGCTGAACAGTGATGTACTAAAAATATGACCTGACTGACGAACAAATGCACCTCTTAGCATTGCACATACTTATAGAGGGAATCACTCTGCGTCTAGATTGAATAAAACGATGTCTGAATGGAGAAGTTACGTGATCTGCTACTTTTCTCCCTTTTGTGTTTGTTGCTTCCAAGGGATCACCTTTTCAGTATTTATTTATGTTGAGTATTTCATCATATACTCAGGCAGATGTAATTTGAAGCCTTTAATGACACCTCTCGGTATTTGGATGACATATTGTACATTGACAATCCTTTCTTTTCTATTATGATTAATAATATCTATCCTAAAGAACTTCAACTCAACAAAGCTTATATTTATGATACTGTCGCTTCTTTTCTTGATTTACATCTCTCTATTGAAAATCGCGAAATAATTAGTAAACTCTGTGTTTAAACACCCAGCGGCCTTTTTTGCCAATGACCGTTCCAATGCGGTAGCCCTATTGTCAACCCTTTTTGTGTTTTTGACGTTATATGACATCATTTTTTGTTAACTTTGCCATTCATGTTTGTTGTTTTTGGGTTTACTGTGTTCTGTGACAGCCACATTTCTTGTTCGACTTTTATGCTTATTTCTATAAGACAGATGATTTTAATTTTGATATTGTTAATTATCCCCATTTAGATGGGAATGTTGCCCGAGCTACTTCTTATGTGGTCTATGTTTATCAACGTATTCGTTTCTCTAGAGCTTGCAGTCGTGTTGAGGACTTTAATATTCGTAATGTTTTTATAACTCAAAAGCTACTCCAGCTACTCCAGCAGGATTACCGTACCATAAACTTCGAAAAACCTTTGCAACATATTATTATTGCAACCTAGATCTACTTTTAAAATATAAAAGTAATTTAAGGACTATTACAACCTGAATTGTATGGTGATTGATGTACAAACTTCGTAATATCCTTGGTCATAATCACTTTCAACAAAATCTTTATTAAATATGTTAAAAAGTTTATCCAAAGAGGTTTTTGCAACGCACTGCATGTTTTCGGTGGACCATTTACAGTTCGCCACTATGCTTTCCTCTTTGATTGTGCAATAACCGGACAGATTGTGGGCCCTATGATGACGTCTACCTAAATCCTTATAAGACGGTAGTGTTTGATGTTTGTCTTTAATTTCGTCTTTTCTTACCCTTAACGGTTTATTCTCTTGTTGCCATGGCTTTTGCCAAGTCAGTGAGTACTTACGTTGTGGATTTTTTTGCTTTAGTTTTTCATATTTTATATACATGATACTGTTATGTGTCTTACTTATATTGCCTGTTAATAATGCCTTGTTTGTTAGAGATTATGATGGGGACATATATTTGTGATGTCTTATTTTTGCCTTTTATTCATCTTTAAATGTGTTCTTTGCTTCTGTGTGTGTTTGTGGTTGACTGTCGTCTTTGAATGCTGCATTTCCTGTTCGATTTTTATATCTATATGTATTTACACTTTTCCATTTATTGGGATCACAGTATGGTAAGAGTGAGGTTTGGTGACCCTAGAACCTGGTTTAAACCCCCAGCGGCCTTTTATGCCACTGACCGTTCCAATACTATTGTGTACCCTTATGTGTTGATGATGTCTTGTTTTGCCTTTTTTCATCTTTAAAGTTGTTCTTTGTTTCTGCATGTTTTGTAGTTGACTGACGTCTCTGAATGCTACTTTACCTGTTAGATATTTATATCTACTTTCATTATCGTAATCTTAATTTAGTCTTGTGACTGTTACTTGTGATACACAGGCTTCATGCTCACCGTCATACGCATACCATCTTCTGTCAAGAGCAAGAATTATTCTACGACAAGGAATATCGCAACGAGACTTCTATGGTGACGTGATTAAAACGATGCTTGGTCATGATCACTTTCATACAATCTTCATTAAACGTGTTAGGTTGCCTACTAAAAGAGGTAACGACCCTGTGATTTCACAACTCACTGCAATTTTAGAGGTTGACCCATTTACAGTTCCGCACTATACTTTTCTCTTTGATTGTTCGATAACCCGACAGAGTGTGGACACAATGATGACGCCTATTTAAATCCTGAAAAGAGATGTCCAGAATCATTTAATGTTTGTCTTAAATAGTGTTGTGTTGTGTCCTCAACGGATAATGCTTCTGGCTTCTGGCTTCATGCCACTTTTGGCTTCTGCCAAGCCATTGAATATTCAGTCGCACTCTTTTTTCTTTTGTATAAAAACCTTTGAAAACATAATTTGTGCTATACCTGAACAGTCGATACATTTGGCTCTCATCCATGTAGTATAGCCCTATAGTCATATGTATACCCAGAACTGCCATACACTATATAAATGATCATAGGATATACTGACAGCCTTCCTAATGTTTTGCCCCACACAGTAATGATCCAAATAATGTAACAAATTGCTTCCGTTTAACAGTTTTTTGTTAGAAAAATGATCGACAAATGTTGCAAAACATTCTAATGAATTACAGCTGATGTAGCAACCAAACGGAATACATAACTTTTGTTAAATAATGTTTACTCTTAATTTTGAATCGTAGCAACACAGTCCCTGAGGTTCCACTGGCGATAATCTAAAACAGTATTTTGTCCAAGCATGCAACCGTTGACAACGTATTTAAACATAAAAATAAGCATAAAAGTCGAACAGGAAATGCAGCTTTCACAGAACACAGTAAACCCAAACAACATGCAAAGGGTCAAACATGAATGGCAGTGTTTCCAAAACACAAAGGCATATGACTTCACAAACACAAAAAGTGTGGACAATAGGGCTACCGCCTTAGAATAGTCAGTGGCAATAAAATTGAGGTTCTATGGTGCGCCAAACCTCAAATTTACCTTACTGTCATCCCAATAAAACGGGACAGTGTAAATAAAGAAATCGCCGCCATGATCTTTTCTCTAACCAGCAAGGCAGCATAATAGGTAATATAAGTAAAACACAAAGATGCTCCAGTATATATAAATACAAAGAAAGCAATAGTCTAGAAAGTCACAAAGAAGGTACTCAGTGACTTGGCAGAGGCCAGGACAACAATAGAATAAACCATTGAGGACACCGCCACATCAAAGCTGCCGCACTAAACCGAATAAAGAATGGTCTTTGTCGATAAACTCATTAACCGAGTTCCTTTATTGGGCCGGAACTAATATAAGGTTAACTGTATTGAACGTTTTAATTGTGCGACGGTATATCAGTCGTAAACACAATATGAGATCGATAACTATGAGATACTGTCGCAAAAGTCACTGGTTAACCCATTGCTAACGCATTTCAGTGTTTTGACAGTTTTTCTCAGAAACGCCTTCAAATAAAACTAGATGATGTCACTTTTTTGGACGGTTTAAGGTCACATGACGGGTTATGGATTATTTAATAGTCGTAATTATTGGACGTCAACCAATCGGATTGGAGGTTTGCAGGTTTTTTGTCAAGTGTGTTAGCATCTTAGTTATATTATAGATATATTAAAATACGTGCGTGTCTATATCATATAACATATGCTTGTGGATGATAACAATGTGTTTGGCATTGCTCTTAATCGCAGATTTGAATTTATATTTTCTCCAGATTGTGATGCAGATGCCAGTCTGAGACGAAACCGTGTGCCATATGCACACCATTTTTATATACTTCTGTTGCGAAACCTGCCTATCAGATAAAATATGTATATTGCAATAACCCGGACGCTTTATCTGTATTTGTTTTGGAAAATCAGAAAAGCATTTGTCCATCTTTTAATAAGTTAAATTTCATCATATACTATTTTGGGTGACTGCTGCAAATGGCCATCTTCAGTGATTCTCCAAAAGCTATATTACAAATGCTGTGCAATTTAATATTGATCTTACATATTAATAACAAATTGATGTATTGGTTTGGGTAAATTATTTAACAAAGCGAAAGATTAACGTGTACCTCCAATCATTCGCAACACACTCATAAACGGTTCTTTCATATTCAAATATTGCTTTCTGCATATTATTTCGATTGCCGTCTTTGACATGAGTTCCAATGCCCCTGTTTCTTTTAATATGAGTTCTAAATAATAATTTACATTATTATCATATGTGTTGAAAATAACTGACATTATAACCTGATGGATATATACAGTCTCCTTTTCAAGACATATAGGGAAATGTTCCACGTTTGACTGTATGTGCATTTTGCGTTTGATATTCAAAATGGCAGTCATGCCAGCTTGGACTTTACAAACAGTTATAGAGATAATGCTTAGCATTACTAAGAGGTATAGAGTTGAATGCATAGATTGTAAAGTATGGTGTGATTTTTTTATTCCAAAATATTATTTGCAAATATGGAAAAAATAAAAACTGTGAATAAGAAAATTATTTAGTCTATAGATAGAACAAAATGCCCCTGTAGCAGAAAAAAAAGTTAATATAACAACAGTTTATTGAGAAATTTAGGCCTCCAGACCATAATATAACTAGAACAAAGTCGAAGGGTTGAGCGATTGCAAATATTCTCATCTACACAGAGCGTCTCCGTGGCCGAATGGTTAACGACGTTGCGTTGTAAACCTTCGCCTCTCACCGCTGCGGGTTCGAATCCCACTGGGAGCTCGACTTGTAAGTGAGAAAGTGTCGATTCTTACGGATGTCGGGAGGTGTACAGTACTGGTTCTACCCAGGAAAAGTTGGTGGTCTGCCTCCACCACAAAAAATCGACCGTCATATATAATCTTACATGTGTTGAAAATGACGTAAAACACCATACAAACAAACAAACAAATCATCTACACAGGCAAGATATTAGTACTTTTAGTACTTTGATGTAAAATGAAAGTGTTTATTTACTTCCAGTTATAATTATGTCCACGTGTATTATTTTTAGAAAGTAAAATGTTTACTATATTAACTAGATTTATATATGTAACTAGATAACTGTATGTATATACATCACTAATAGTATTGTTAGGAATAGTAAAACTAAAAAATTACAAGAAAGAGTAAAAATGAACGTATTTCTTGCTGAAATGATCATTTTGAGCTAGAATTAATATAGACTCAATTAGAACGCCGTTCATCGCATAGTCATTTTTTTAAAATAATCATCTAACGCGCACGTGTACGCACTTAATTATGAAACCAGCACATCAAATTTATATAGACAGCCCGTGGAAAAACATTCCTTTTTACCAACAACATTAACTTTCGGCATATGCTGTTTTCTTTGTTAACAAAGTGTGTGCAAATTCTTTATCCGCCCTGTCGATCCCATTAGAAAACCAAATTATCTTGATTTATTGAAGCTTTGATAAATCGTAGCTGCATTTAGAAAGCCTCGTGTCTAAAATAGAACTATTCCATTATCTGATGATGAAGTAGTCTGACACGTCTAGCACACATAATCATTCTTGGAAACATGTTAAGTTTTAGATAGTGTACTGATCATTAAAAAAAAATGAATAAAATGGTCCTGTAGAAACCACAGCAATCAAACGCAATGACGCCGTATTTCCTCACTGCACCAAGAAAACTAAATAAATGAGCATATTTAATAAAAGTAGATATAAACATCGAATAAAAATAGTAGCATTCAAGGACGGCAGTCAACCACAAACACACACAGAAACAAAGAACAACTTTAAAGATAAATAAAAGACAAGATAAGACATCACAAACACAAAAGGGTTGACAACAGAGCTACCGCCTTGGAACGGTCGGTGGCGAAAAAGGCTGGGGGTTTAAACCAGGTTCTAGGGTGAACCAAACTCTTACCCTATTGTCAGCCCAGTAAACGGGACAGTATAAACAGAGATATTAATAAGTCAATGAAAAGGACAACATAACATAAAGAGTGTTGATGTTACCGTCTTGAAACGGTCAGTAAGCCTACAGGTTAGCTTAGCGTTAGTTAACATAAATTCTCACATCTTATTGTTACAACGGGCCCCTCCCACTCCCACTTCCCCTCCTGATCCTCTCTCAATGTAGATACAGGTCAACTGTTGAGATTAGGGTCGCAACTATATATGTGCACACTCCTATATAGCGCAACTGAATGTAATTAAACTAGTTCATTTTTTAAAATAAACGTGTTAATATCTGACAGCTATATGGTTCCTTTTTATAACAACAAAGTACATCTGGCCAGGAATTCACCAACCATTCTTCAAACTATGCTTGTACTTGAACTCAAGTACTCTAATTTTGTTCACAAATATTTCCATGACCTTCAAAGATAAACAATAGTATGAAGTTGCTATGTAATTGTATGTATCATACTTATACATAGCAGCTTGAAATTAATGTTTATATCTTAAACTTATAGAAATATTTGTGATTGAAATTTGCATACTTGGGCTTAAGTCTAAGAATATTCTCAAGAATGGTTTGTGAATTCAAGGCCAGAACATGTTTTGTTGTTTTTAAAAATAGTTTAAATAGCAAGTGCACATACATTTTTAGGCATACAATACAGATGTTATTTGTAAGACCTAATGCAGTACAGGTGTATATAACAGTACCTCTCTGCTCTATTGAATATTTAATCATACATCGAATGATTATACATTATAATGAACATCTAATTATTGCTAAATAACCTATAGTTTTGATACGATTTGTCATTGCATACCCTGAATTACATTCTATCTTTTGTTAATAATATTACCTTTTGCTAAGGGGTACATATATATTGAGAACAATTCAATATTTGTAAATCGTTTAGCTTGTTCTATATAAACAGAATACATTGGAAAACATTTTCTCAGTTTGCACCAGAAAAAAAAAGAAAGATATAAATATCGGACAGGGAAAGTAGCATTCAATGACGACAGACAACCATGAAACACAACAACAAACAGGCAAACAGACAAACGAGAAGGCAAAAGTAATACAAGATACAAACGACATCACAAACACAAAAGGGTTGACAATAGGGCTTCCACCTTTGAACGGTCAGTGGCCAAAAAGGGGGGGGGGGTTAAACCAGGTGCTAACTAACCCTAATGTCATCCCAATTAAACGGGACAGTGTAAATAAAGAAATCCCCGCAAAAAAAGCCTAGAAAGCCACAATGAAGGTACTCGATGACTTGGCAGAAGCCAGAGCAACAAGAGAATAAACCATTGAGGGCACGACAAGACACGAATACTTAATTATATCGAAGAACAATCGTTTTAGGTCAGAAATGGCACAACTGATAATGTATGTGTACTTCACATTCTATAAATACTGAAAAGATGACCCCTTAGAAGCAACAAACACAAACGAGAGAGAAAAGTAGCAGACTCAGTTTCATTGAGTCTGTTCATGAGAGGTAATTATAAGATGCAACATGTTTTTACGCCATGGTAGACTTTTCGAATTCGTTTTAGAAAACATCTAGTATAAAATAATATATCTTTGAATAAATGGAGATCTATTATAGCAATGTATAATACTGTATGGTCAAAGATCAAATTTGACAACACTTAAAGCAATATTTCCTATTACGGTGGGTGTAAATATTGTCTATTTTTCCTTTTTCAATGTATTGAAATGACGAAAGGAAGGGTATAGACAGGAACTCCCAAGATGTTTAATTCTACCCATTGTATGCGAACGATAATATAAACTTTGACACCGCTGCCAAAGAGTTTCATTGTAAGTTAATACATTGAAACACAAACGTTTAGGATTTTTGAAAGGCGGGATTACTGAATGGATGTATAACATTTTATTTTGACACGATCAAACTAAATATTGTTAGTAAGTTCACATCTTTAGTCGTTGTATTAAAAGCCGAAGCATCCTTCATTGAAGCTCTGAAAACCTTTTCGAGGCCACCTCAATGAGCAATGTTTAACAAGTGGTATTACTTGTATACATATGTTAAAATTTCACATAAACATGAGCTTTTTGGACAATTAGTTTCACCTAAACCGATCTATGCAAGTACACTATGGGGATGATTTGTGTAGTATAGGTTTTGCCGAAAACAGTATGAAAGGAGAAATTTGGAAATCGTTAAACACGATAAATACAAATGATGGGCAGTCTCGGTTTCATTGAGACGTTCATGAACGGTAGTGAAAAGTTCTTGCTACCGTTCACGTCCTCCTCTAGCCCCGGGTTGAGCAGAACTCAATATTTAAAATGTCAACAGTACAGAAATTTGAGCGATCCCGAAGATGGTATGCATATGACGGTAAAAATGGAACCTTCCATGGGGGGTTTTCACACCATTCTTTGGCCAGCTATGGTCCCAGTTTCTAACAAAATGCTTTGCCCTAAACATGCTAAAGGAGAAAACAATGGGCGAAATAAACAAAATGAAATTTAGCAGGGAGAAGAGGTTATGAAGCCTGCGTATCACAGGTAACAGTCAAACGATTAAAAAGTAGGCAACATATCTTAAGGGTGATTAAACAATACTATGAACCTTAAAAGGCTATAGTAGTGGAACCACCTATTCGAAATTCAAGTAAGAAACCAAGAGTATTTGAGAATGTACCACCGATATCAGTAAATATCGGGCTAAGCGATATCCAAAGATCGGAATGAACAGTTCTGATAGTTTCTGATTGATTAGCGCAAGATGTGGATATAACGATTGTTTTTTCTTTTGACACTGAAGCAAATACTGCGCGACACATTTATACAAAATTGGAACGAAACGTTACATGACTCATCTTGAGCAGTATTTAATCGAATATATTCGAACTTAAGTTTTAATTCATATTGCATATTAAGAAGTTTAGAACTGCGTTAACAAGACTTGAAATAGAGACTGGTAGATGGAAAAGCCGATAAAAACACCAGGAGAATTTTTTTAAAAAAGTAGAATTTACAATTTTGTAGATAATAAGTTTTACTTTTTTTAATGTAGATTTGAATGCGGATTTAAGAGAATGCACTTCAAACTTTACTTCACTAAAAGATGTAAACTGTATAACATGATCAATCTATTGCAATCGGATTGTTAAATAAATATTAAGAATCAAGCATCTTACGTTTACAAAGCGTTTAAAATAAGAAACGAATTATTATTTGACGAGTAATGTATTAGTAGCTCTACTGTTGTAAAAGTACATTACTGTTTTGCATTTGCAAACTTGACTGGTAAATATTAAAAGGTATACCAAATATAGATATAAACATCGAACAGAAAAAGTAGCATTCAAGGGCGACAGTCAACCACAAACACACACAGAAACAAAAAACAACTTTAAAAAAAATGCCAAATAAGACATCACAAACACAAACGGGTTGACAATAGGGTACCGCCTTGGAACGGTTAGTGGCAATACAGGTCACTGAGGGTTCAAACCAGGTTCTAGGGTGCACAAAACCTCACTCTTACCCTATTGTCATCCCAAAAAACAGGACAGTGTAAATAAAGATACCCCCGCCAGGTTATATTCTCTAACAAGCAAGGTAGCATTAATAGGCAATATAAGTAAAACGCATGATCATTGATATATAATATAACATACCAAAAGCCTAGAAAGCCACAAAGTAAATACTCAATGACTTGGCAGAAGTCAGAGCAACAAGAGAATTACCCGTTAAGGGTACGACAAGACTCATATTGCCTATTAATGCTGCCTTGTTGGTTAGAGAATAGTTCATGGCGGGGATTTCTTATTTACATTTTCCCGATTTATTGGGTTGACAGCAGGATAAGTGTGAGGTTTGGTGCACCCTACAACCTGTTTAAACCCCCAGCGGCCTTTTTTTCCACTGAAGGTTCCAAGGCGGTAGCCCTATGGTCAACCCGTTTGTGTTTGTGATGTCTTATTTGGCCTTTTATTCATCTTTAAATGTGTTCTTTGTTTCTGTGTGTGTTTGTGATTGAATGCCGTCCTTGAATGCTGCTTTTCCTGTTCGATTTTTATATCTATATTTACTGTTTTATTGGATATCTAAATTGAATATTGCAAGTCGTTAATTTCGAATGTACGAGGGACGTTCAAATAATACGTGGACATTTTTAATAGTTATTACACTCGTATAAATCAAGTAAATTTAATTATATAGTAATAAAGATTTGTATTTTCTCTTTTATATCAGTAAATATTATAAAATTATTTTAAACAGATTTCAAGAAATAGGAGTTTTTACAACCCCACTGTAGCCGCCACGGAGCACGTCATTTGTGTGCTATGGCGTCGCCATGAAAACCAACAACAACCTAACGTTATAAATGATGAAAAATGCTAGAAATAACAGACGTAATTGTTATTTAATTAGATTATTGTATTATTCATGGTTTGCATTAAATAAATATAATACAGCATTGTTGAATAATCATGTTTTGTAAGTACATCAGAGCTTCGGAAAGAGATCATACGAATTTGATCGAGATAAGCACAAATATTCAAAATATTTAGAAAAAAAATAGCATAGTCATTCCAAAAGAAAGGTTTATTGAACATATATCAGTATTCTTAATTTATTAACATAAGTAATTGGAAGAAAATATGTAAGAGTTTAAAAAGTGTATGTTTCTCTATTTCATTTTTGTATTTATTTTATTAAAAATTCCTATTCTTAATATTTTATGATTTTTTCTGACGTCGTCAATTTCAACTTAAAAGCGAGGAAGTGTCTGTCTACTTATTTATATTTATTCTTGTTCTCCATGTTCAATATTCACAAAATTTCATAATTGTAATTTTGGAATACCAGTGACAATGCTACTTTTGTTTTGTGTATTTTTGCCACCGATTTTCCGTTTATTTAGCCATTTCCGAAATGCAGTTATAAACTACAGACGTCATATTTTGGACTGCTCCGTAGATGGGTTTCTGACCCTAATATATCATTCATTGCAACGTAATTAGATATGTTATCGATTTTTTGTTTAAATCATTTGATTTCTTATGAGTTGTATTACAACATGTATGAATGTTCAAGGTTTACGTCGATAAATAAGTGCGATATCGAAAAAGTCCACGTATTATTTGAACAGTTCTCGTATACACTCATTTAACAACGTTAATGTTTAAGTCGTTACACAACCCGAGACACATCAGTCGTGCATGTCCTGGGGCGTATTCATAAAGTATCTTAGAGTAGTCTTAGTTAAATTCTACGTAAGTCTAAACGTATCGACTATCGGAATTTAACTACTTCAGATGTTATAAAACTATTTTTCTCACCTAAAATACGGGTTACTGATAGTGTGTGCTGTGTAAATTAAATTCGAAGAAAAAGAGCACTTAATCTATTTAAACATTAAAATTCATTAAAAGTGTGATTTTCTAATTAAGAATAACTTTAATCTGTAATTTACAATATGGTGTGAATATTATATCACAATAAAACATCACTACGTTCTTGCTAAAATCATGAGGAACTTGTCAGGGATTATTTGAGCAACCGTCATCACACTTTTATTAAACTGTAATAGCATGTTTTAACGTTAGTTCGTAAACAATCTAAACTGTTCTAATGTTGACGTAATTAACTGCCATAAATCTGTAGTACAAAGGTGTTTATTGTAAGATTACTTTGATCTGCATAAACAATCTGGTACAATTATAATACCTGCATAAACACTCGGTACGTTATTTTTTGTGAGGGGTGAGGGTGAGAGGGATAAGGTGCGACATACGCAAGAGCCGCCATCAAGTAATACAAATAACGATTGTTTTCCGTCAGTTCAATAAAGGATTTATTGATTGCAACTTGCACACGTTTGAACTGCAATGAAATCAATCTCCGACCGCTACAGTGCAAGCGATATTTATCATGTCGATCTGTATAATTCTGCCGAGAAACAGGGTGCCTGAGATAAAACCTTATCTCGGCAGTTACTTTCCGATCCAGCCAGGTGTACTTCTTTTGAAGACGTCAGCACCTCTTTTGATGACGTCTGGGTAGTTTTGAATGGAAAAATGGAAAAGAGGTTAATTAAATGATTTTAAACGATCAACTTGACAAATAGATTATCATGTAAGTGCCTGATTGTATCCAGTTTATCAGGTTCTCAGCCTCACCTGATAAACTGGACACGATCAGGCACTAACATGATATTCTCTATATATATATCATCTCATTTTCCATGTTTGTCGGATCTTAAAGTGCAAATCATTGAAGCACAGCACCACACACCGAAATAAATGCGTATATTTAAAAGTGAAAAGGACAATACATAAATAAAGGAGCGGTGAAGACATGGTGACCGACTTGGAACGGTTAGTAGGCAGTAAGGCCTAGAGGTTGGCTTAAATCCATTTTATGTGCTCACAACCTCAATATTACCCTTCTACAACGCCAAAATTGACAACATGGTGTAAATTAAAGTACATCCCATCAAAAGGAAGTCTCTAACAATGAACACCTCAGGATGTATCCGGAATTGTACTGGACAACCACAGCAGTAGAAGGCCAAAGAGAGTTCAATTAAAGGAAGAGTAGGTAATAAACTAAAGATGTGTAGTTCGGGCAAACGAATATTTTTTTGAATTATATTTACACAAGCATATTTGTGTTTTACTTATATTGCCTATTGATGCTGCCTTGTTGGTTAGAGATAAGATCATGGCGGAGATTTCTTTTATTACACTGTCCTGTTTTAATGGGATGACAGTAGGGTAAGTGTGAGGTTTGGTGCACCCTAGAACCGTTTTAAACCCCCAGTGGCCTACTTCGCCACTAACCGTTCCAAGGCGGTAGCCCTATTGTCAACCTATTTGTGTTTGTGATGTCGTTTGTATTTATTATAACGTTTGCCTTCTTGTTTGTCTGTTTGCGTATTTCTTTCTGTGTTTAGTGGTTGACTGTCCTCCTTGAATACTGCTTTCCCTGTCCGATCTTTTTATATTTCTTTATGTTTACATGCTCATACAAACGACTTTAGAAAAGTTAAAGTTTATTGTCTCCCATGTTCGACGTAGGTGCATTCAGAGGTATTGATTTAAGGTCTCACTACACAGTTATCGCCCTTGAATCCTTGCAACATAAACTGTGTGATATTTGGTTTTAACCAGTAGGTCTGATTGCCTACTTAGTAACCCTACTTTCGTTGTGTTTTTTCCTCTTCATTGTACAATTAATTTGCTCTTTGTTTGATGCTCAGTGTGGACCTACGGTGCCATTGCGCTTTATTTCTATAGGAACATTTTTCTCCTTTTTAAATATTTTAAATAATTGCTCACGTATATGTTTATTTGTTACCGTAGGACGGATGAACAGTCTGATGTTGGATGTGCAGCAATATGTCGATACTGTCACCAAAATATGACAGTTTTCATGAAGGTTGAAGAAGAGTTGATTTCTGGTAAAGGCTTTATAGTGAATGCCCTAGGTAGTGCAATTCACAGAACACCTTATTCATATAGAAACAATATAACAAAAGTGTACTGTGCAGTAAAGCCTTTTGATGCCTGTCACAATGCCATTTCCGATTGCAAACGTGTAGTGGAATAAATACATTTTCTTCTGCACTGTAGGGTGTTTTCTCGTGGTACACTGCCTGTCTCTTTTGGCCCATATTTTAATTGTTTGTATATACAGCTAGTGAAAATATGAAGCAGAAAAAGCTGGCAGGATTATAAATTGTTTATCAGTTCTGACCACTTGCTACTTGGGGTGTGACGATACTACTCTATGTTATAACAAGTAAGACTGTGACCATTGAAATGTTGTGAAATGTTGTGTACAATGACACATACACCTCCACTTTATTGTGTCATGTGTTATGTTTCCTGTGCCATATTTACTCTTACGTTTATTTTGAATTATTGCACTGTCTATTTTGGCACGTTTCCTTACCCTGTGTTTTGTGACGACTTTCCCTGGGTATTGTTGCACATTAACCTATGTATTATGACTCTAAAACCGTTGTATTGTAACACGTTTTCCTGTGTATAATGTCTCTTGACAACTTGTCATTTTATCTGTGTACCTTTGCCTGTGTATTGTGCTTCTTACTACTTTGTATCTGTTTGTGACGTCAAATGCCTATATTCCTTATTTACATGGCCATTCATGTTTGTCATTTTCGTGTTTTGGGGTTTACTGTGTTCTGTGAAAGCTGCATTTCCTGTCCGACTTTATAATTGTTTTTATTATCACAATAGTGTTGTTTGTGCCGTGTTATGGCCGTAAAACGTCTCCCAGTACATCCCATCAATAGTGCTATTGTTATATCCCAAAGTCATCCTTTAACACATGTAATACCTATGCCATGTTAAAGGTATTGTGTTCACCGACATTGTGGCCCATTTTAGTACTTTTCCTTCTGATCTTGAATTAGACGCTTGTGTTGAGTTTTGGATCCCTATTAACCCTCCGTATATTATTAATAACGGATCTTTGGTTCGTAAAAACGTGGTATCTCTAATAATTACAAATTTGCCCTTATTTCGCTTACAGAATGGTATTACATTTAAATTTACATGAGTCTTTTAACGAAAACACTTAAAATAAATATTTCTCCTCTTCAGTTAGCCTGGTTCCCTGGCCTCCCGAAATGCTTTGCACAGTAGGCCAGATATTCACCGTCGAATGGCGATTTCCATTACCAAGAATCAAGATGGCGGCATATGTAGAAAAGCCTTTTGAAAACGTAAACATTGACCGATTTGGAATTATTCTACTGTTTCACTTCGGATAATTTGATGGATTTCATTACGGAAACATATTCTAAAATGGACCGTGAGCTCGTTTTGTTGTGATACAGCGTTAATGTTGTCAAATCAGCTACGACTCTACAAATCAGCTATGAGTGTATGTGTGTTGAGTAACAAATTAGTGGGGTGTCGTTGTAAACATTGACGGATCGGAAATTATTCTACTGTGTCATGGCGGACTTTTTGATGGATTTCATTACGGAAACATATTAATGTTGTCAAATCAACTCTGTGTGTGTGTGTGTGCGTGCGTGTGCGTGTGCGTGTGTGTGTGTGTGTGTGTGTGTGTGTGAAAGATGGGTATCATTTGTAATCATAGACAGATTGGGAATTATTTTACTGCGTCATGGCGTATATTATGATGGATGTCATCACATAATACTATTTTTAAATGAATGCTATTGCTTTTTGTTCATGATACAGCGTTTAATATGGTATATTCAATATAACAATATGCCTCTGTTTATGAACAGTATCAGGTTGACATTGCGTCGTCACTAAGTTTATGCTATTCAATGTGACAAGTTGTTTTAGCAAAGTATATTGGAGAATATTGTATGTGAAGTTGGAATAACAGGTGTTGACCAAATATGCCTCAATCTAGACTCGAACCCAAGGTCTCTGTTTACATTTCCAGCACCATATTACCTACTTAGAGGACGTGTAGTTAGAATTTAATTATTCACCATGTAACTGTATCCAGTAACATTGGCTTTATTGATGTAGCTATTGCAGTATAGTTACAGCTAGGCAATAGAAATGTATATTCATTACATACCAGTACAACACAATATAATAATGTAGACCTGCTATGTACGCAGGTAATCATGTCTCAGTTGACATTGTGTCGTCAATAAGTCTATGCTATTCAATGTTGGGGCCTTCTAAGATCAAGTTGATTTGACAACATTAATATGTTTCCGTAATGAAATCCATCAAAAAGTCCGCCATGACACAGTAGAATAATTTCCGATCCGTCAATGTATTGTAGAAGCGGGTGTTTGTTAAGTCAAAAAGTGAAACACATTATTCCATGTGCACATGAAAGCTCTCGCATAACTTTTGTGTTAATCAGTGATACAGAACCCCGCATATCCTGCTTCAGAAATGAGGCTGCCGTGATAATTAAAATTGATTGTGTTCACTATCAGTAGAAATAGAATGGAAGAACTCAATTCTTTATAATACCATCTACACAGTGATAATGTACATGTACCTATACTTGCTATATATTTTATATTTTAGCATCTGCTTACCCTAGTAAGACAGATACTCATTAGGTGATAACAGCAGACAGCATATGTGCCAGACCATAAAGGAAGTGGAACACAGTCATGACCTCTTGCTGTCACATGAAACTATCCGTCTCGCAACTGTGTATTTAAGATCTGCATTTGCGATTGGATAGTGATTTGGGATAAGCATGCTATTTCTACAATAAATATTTCATCACTTAGAACGGACTTTCATGACAATTGTAAGTAAATACTAGTAACTAAAATCTAAGCTACAAACACATATTATGTTGGGGCCTTCTAAGATCAAGTTAAATACTGTTAATTGCACATGGCTTCAACAAGAACTGATCCTAATGCTCCACAGAGGGATTCAGAATTTACAAGCTGCAACTTTATCTAACTAAGTTAAATCACAAAGATTGACATCAACATTTATTCAACAATATCTAACTTTTTAATTTCTATTTTGCTGAAAGATTCAGTGGAGTAGTATATTTTATATACATGTACCATAAATAATGATAACATATCACCTTCATATAGATTTAATGATATATATTTCATAAACCTTAGGCCTAAGCCTAAACTGTGCAATAATTGCCAGTATATTTCAGCCGTGCTATAACTGACAGATCTGGCAGTTATACCATGGTGTACCCAATGACCTTGCGTAGTTAAATAAATGGCTAAGGCAGAAAACATTTATAGCATATTTTTCTCGTACATACGATTTATACTGCACTCTCAGGCTTACAGCCCTGGAGAAGCAGTATAAATCGCATACTCGGAAAATAATGCTATAAATATTACTTAATGAAGTCAGTAAAAAACAATCCGATGAATTCCAAAGTTTAGCATAATGTATAAAATGTTGTCTTTCAAATTTGCATATCCCCACCTCAAAATAAATGAATAAAATAACTATCTGACGACTCAATACTTAATGAAGAAATATAAAAGGATCGAACAGGGAAAGGAGCATTCAAGGAGGACTGTCAACCACAAAACACAGAAACAAACACGCAAACAGACAAACAAGAAGGCAAAAGTAATAATGAATACAAACGACATCACAAACACCAAAGGGTTGACAATAGGGGTACCGCCTTGGAACGGTCTGTGGGGGGGGGGGGGGGGGGGGGGGGGGTTAAACCGGTTCTAGGGTGCACCAAACCTCACACTTACCCTACTGTCATCCCATTAAAACAGGACAGTGTAAATAAAGAAATCCCCGGCATGATCTAATCTCTAACCAACAAGGCAGCATCAATAGGCAATATAAGTAAAACACAAATATGCTCGTGTAAATATAATACAAAAAACAATAGCCTAGAAAGCCACAATGAAGGTAAATGACTTGGCAGGTCAGTAAAAAATATCTGATGAATTCCAAAGTTTAGCATAATGTATAAACTGCTGTGTTTCAAATGTGCATATCCCCTCCTCAAAATAAATGAATAAAATAACTAGCTGACGACTCAATACTTAATGACGTCTGTAAAAAAGATCTGATGAATTCCAAAGTTTATCATAATGTATAAACTGCTGTCTTTTAAATGTGCATATCCCCTCCTCAAAATAACTGAATAAAATAACTATCTGACGACTCCATTATTTATTTAATTTACCTCTAATTTTGGACTGAATGTCAATATCTTACGACTCAATTATCTATTTAATTTACCTATAGTTTTGGACTGAATGTCACTATCTGACGATTCAATTATTTGTTTCAGTTACCTCTAGTTTTTATGGTGGCTAATTTCTGCCATGTCGTCTTTTCGTTATTTCGCCACGAAAAGACGACAGAACGAGAAGACGACATGACATGACTAAAGACGTCAAATACAGCGTGAAAAGACGAGAGAACGAAAAACGACAGAACGACAAAACAAAAGACGTACTACCTCACAATTAAAAATTGGTATTTTTTTTTCATAACTGTATTTATTATTTCTGTAAACAACATTCCCCCTATTGTTTTTCTTCATAGAAGACATTTATCTAAAATGTACCAAATTATTCTAATTGCTGAATAAATGTATATTTGTTTTAACAAGGTATGTATGCATTTAGTTTAGTGTCACATGTTTTGGTGTCATCCCTTGTCTGATTTATTTGACGTCTGGGTGCCTTTTTTACATATGGACGAGTCACCATTTTCTCGTTATTAGTTGTCCTATAACAGTAACCTGTAGTTTATTCACTACCAGCGTATCCGTGGCCGAGAGATTAACGACGGTGCACCCTTCTTGCCTCTCGCCACTGTGTGTTCGAATCCTACTGGGAGCTCGACTTTTAAGTGAGGAAGTGTCGATTCTTACGGAGTTCTGGAGGTGTACAGTACTGGTTCTATCCAGGAAAAGGGAGTGGTCTGCCTCCACAACCAAAAAACCTTATATAAATAAATAACCGTCATATATACCCTATTCTAACCTGTTACTGTATTGGAAATGACTTAAACACATAAACCCCTTCCCCATCCTCCCAACTCCGCCATTCTGTATCTTTGTAAAATATATTTTCGTAATTAGTATAGCATATACTTAGTGACGACACAACTTTCACTAATCCGAGCCTTCTCTGACCCTGAAATTAAGCCTTCTTTTTTTCCTTTCTTTTTTGGCTTTTTAGCAAACACAGCCAAATGAAATATCAAAATCGTAAAAAGGACTCGTAAGGTCAGAGAAGGCATGGATTAAATTCCCACCTGTTAGGCTGCTATTCCCACCTGTTAGGCTGCTACTGTTCATATACAAAGTCATACTGTTATATTGAATATACCATATTAAATGCTGTATCATGACTTATTATTATGTGATGACATCCATCAAAATATCCGCCATGACACAGTAAAATAATTCCCGAGCACACAGTCATAGTTGATTTGACAACATTAACGCTGTATCACAACAAAACTAGCGCACAGCCTATTTTAAAATATGTTTCCGTAATAACTCCGTCAAAATGTCCGCCATCACACAGTAGAATAATTAGTATAGCATACACCGATCCGTCAATGTTTACAACGACACCTCACCCATCTGTCATTCAACGCACATACACTCATCGAGTCACAGTTAGTTTGACAACATTAACTCTGTATCACAACAAAACGAGCTCACGGACCATTTCAAAGTATGTTTCCGTAATGAAATCCATCAAAATATCAGAAGTGACACAGTAAAATAACTCCCAATCGGTCAATGTTTATCTTTTCAAGAGAATTTCTGCACAGACAGCCATCGTGAATTTTATGTTTATAAATCGCCATTCGACGTTGAATACCTGGCCTACTGTGCACAAGATTGTGGGAGGCCAGGGAACCAGGCTTCTCTTCGGTTACACTCTGCGTCATCTATGCAAATTCCACACAATAACTCTACATGTCTTAGATCTAAGCCTCTGTACGTATTACACCATTAAATCTTCATTCGGCAACGTTATTCCATGTTCCTTCCAATAATTTTAAGTGCAATGGTAAGAGATGCATTTGTTGCCATTATTTATCATCATTAAATCAACTGTTAATGGTAGAATATTTAATATGTATCTAGCTTCAAATGTAGATTGGCGTACTTCTCAAGTCATTTACGTTTTGACTTGAAATGCACCACGTTGTGGTATGTAATATGTTGGACAAACAGGTCGTTCCTTAAAAGTTTGATTCCCTGAGCATAAATAAAATGCAGGCAATCCCAAAAGTTAAAAAATTACCTGTACCAACACTTTCGTCAATCAGGTCATATCTTTAGTAACGTCACTGTTTAACCTGTAATTTATGCTAATGATGCAACCAAAAACTTTAAAATAAAATCTAGACGTAAAGCAGAGCTAAAGTCGATAAAAAACTTGCAGACACCATTTCCACTGGACCTTAGTGATAATATTTATCAACAAGGAAATATTTCAAAAGAGCCTTACATTGACATTGTTGCTATATTTAAGAAATAGAGCATCGTTTACTGTGAATTATCGTTTAATATATCACGGTTTGGAGTTCAATTGTAAACATTAATTTCACGAGCCCGAAGGGCGAGTGAAATAATTGTTTACAATTGAAAGACAAACCGTGATATATTATAGATAATTCTCCGTAAACGATGCTCTATTTCTATTCTAATACCCCTAAAATGTGAAAATAACGCACACATCTGAAATCTTTTGCATTGCTTTGCTTGCTCTCCTAACGTTGCATACGTTACAATGCGTAATGCGCAATGCTTATTCTCCTAACGTTGCAAAAATTACAGTGATATATCGTTCAATATAACGAGATATTTTAAAATAGGCTATATAGTGCGGGTGTATTAGAAATTCCATTCGAAAGCGTAAATCTATGTCTCATGGTTTAGATGTAGTGGTAGCATCAAACGTAAATTAGATATGTTGCTTCTTACATTACTTCCCATGAACAGACACAATAAAACCGAGTCTGCTGCTTTATTCTCGTAATTGTGTGTGTTGCTCCCACATGATCACTTTTATCAGTATTTATTAACATTCACACTAGCGTTCGTTTAGTGCAGTATGGCGTCTGTAAAAAGTCTCCGATTGCTACGAATCAGTAGTGTTATTCTTACTGGTCCTTTGGGACCAACGAGCCCAATACAGGTGGCTTTGACGTAGAATACTGTTTAAGCCAGTGGGCGTGAGAGGTGTTGCTTCTTACATTATTTTCATGAACAGACTCAGTAAAACCGAGTCTGCTGCTTTATTCTATTAACTGTGTTTGTTGCTCCCACGGGATCCCAGCGGATCACCTTTATCAGTATTTATTAACATTCACACTGATTCACATTCGTTTAATGCAGTGTTGCGGCTGTAAAAAGTCTCCCCTTGCTAAAAATCAGTAGCGTTATTTTTACTGGTCCCTATTCTCTTAATTGTTTTGTTGCTCCCACAGGATCACCTTTATAATTATGTATTAACATTCGCACTAGCGTTCGTTTAGTGCAGTGTGGCGACTGTAAAATGTCGTGCAAAAAAACACAATTAGAAATAGGATTTTCAACTACAACAAAATAGTGCCTAACCTTGATATAGTAAATAACACTCCTAAGGAATGTAAAATATCTACATATTGCTATGCTCCGGCCGGTCATGGCAATACTAGTAATGTTGATATCATTTATAAACGTATTTGTTCCAGTTCCGGAAATAAATATAACCGTGCAAAATAAGTATACGCATATATTTGTTATCTTCATGTTTGCCTTCCTAAAAATTGGGGTGATTCGTTTGAACAAAAGAATGATAATTCTCAGTATTCAGTCCATAAAATGTTGCCAAACTGAATCGTCAATAGAGATATATATAGGTCTCACTCAGTCGGAAACGACTCCTTCGTATACGTTTAGTTTAAAAGGACACACGGCAATTTTGAAGTTGTAATCAAGCATTAAAAGCAGCGTCTCGATTTAATAATTCAGTATCATTCGAACTTTAAGTTCGCCGGCTATTTTTTGTTTCTTGCACATGTTCATGTTTATTTAAATCGAATTCAATACACAACAATAGACTTTTACAATTCACACATTGCAATTTCTGTGAAAAACGAGAATAAGATTTTATTTGATGACGTAGAAAACTTTGAACAGGTAAATTAACCCACAGGTATATGTATTTATCAATTATCTAGCAAAAGTTGTGCAGCTATACAATTCAGATTTACCTCGTTTCCCCGTGCAGTCACGCAGCGGTAAAAGTAGTATCTACGTCAGGCAAATAATACTTATTTTTACGTACAACTTATTAGCGGTTTTCAATATATGTTTCTCTCCGAGACTATCAAGAAATATTCATATAATGTTTAAGAGTTAAGTTTGTTAATTGATAATATTACAAAAAGGGTGACCATTCATCTTTAAAACCTGCTTGCATATAATTAAATAACATTTTGAGGTTTTACTGTTCCTTCTTATTCTGCCATATATTTAACTATATTATGGATGCAATATAATGAACAGTTAGTAATATGCAAAAGGAAGTTTGCTTTATAATATGCTAACAAGTAATGTTTATGATTGAGCAAATGAATGTTATGCAGAAAACCTAAAGGAACGCGGCGTGTTTTTTAAAAGGACAATAAACCACCAATATCCTGTACGATTTTATATCCACTTTCAAAGGGTTATTTCTTTCAAAATTAATTATGTATTCGCCATTCATGTACAGACATATACGCTCCAATAAAATCAGTTACTACCCAAGGCAAATGTATACATTTAGGATATAACAATGAAATAATGAAATAACAAAAAGCATCCTGGTTACATTACTTAAACGAGAAGAGCACCTGTAGAACACACGTATATATCTTCAGTTGAAGACGTATCCTCCTTCTGCGAGTCCACCAACACCAGTAGAACACACGTATATATCTTCAGTTGAAGACGTATCCTCCTTCTGCGAGTCCACCAACACCAGTAGAACACACGTATATATCTTCATTTGTCTTCTGTATTTGAAGGCGTATCCGCCTTCTGCGAGTGTTTTCCTTCTCTGTGTGTTATGTACGAGAGAGGATCAATAGAGGGCGATTTCTGGCTCAGGGACTAATATTGTTGAATTATTTTGTTTATGGATTCAATGTGTAGGAAGTGCTATGTGTGGCGACTAATTACATATTGACTATAACTAAAATTGAAATAAATAATTTTAAACATAACATTGTAATAAATTATTCAAATTACAGATAACGACTGTATAAATCAGTAATATCCCTCTTTCTTATAATATATATCATAGTTACTGGACGCATTGCTGTCATCTGTGTGGGTGTTAAGAGTTCACACATTTAACAATTTTAAAATGTCATGCAGCAAATGTTATATATGAAACTTATAAAGGCATCTATTATATATCAAATGTGTATTATGATTGACAGTTTTGTAATTGTAAAACAATGTTTCAAAATACCGATCAATCAACACACAAAGCACTTTCTGTAAGATGTTTAAACATTATACTAATATCGTATATTGATAACGTAATTATGAAATCAAATTAGTACAGTCATCACTATCTGGTTTGGACCAGTTTGCAGTGATACTACTTTAAATTATGACCTATTTAGACATTGACCTTTAGCTTATTCATTCCATTTGAGCAACTCTAATAACATAAATGAAAATATTTTATTATTATAAATGAAATGGTTTAATCTGTAAAAATCGACGAATCGGTTAGTTCTTCTTTCGATTAAATACTAATAATAATTCATATGATTATTTCAGGCTATTGTTTTGTTACCGACGTGCACATTACTGAAGTACAGGAACAACCGCTATGAACCCAATTTAAACTAATATTAATGAAAAACAAAACCGGAACGCCCACCTTTCCAGACCAACTATTTTCACAAACGATAATTAAATCGAAGGTAAATATTCCTCAGTTTAAGGATGTGACATTTGTTTTAAACAAAAGGAAGCATCGACACTAAATGCTCTTCAGACTGCCTTTAATCCCTTTAAACAAACTGTATACTAGATTTCAGCGAAATGTTTAAGTGTTCGCATTATTGTCCACTAAATCAGGGTATACTCTACTCCTTCAAAAGTCCATCGACATCATTGATTTCCAAAAGCAATGAGATATTTTTAACCCACTTTAACCTATTGATGAACGAATTAAAGGAGATATGTAAAATAACATATTGAACCGACCAACTCACTTAGCTTATGGAAAAACTTATTGCTGAACGATTTAAAGGATATCAGTAGTATACACAACCGCAACAAAATACTTGACAGTTAGGACATGGTCGTTCTGCGTGAGTGAACCATAAAAAAACACAAAGAACGTATAACGGCTGTTATTTTCAATTTAACTAAAGATATTTTGAAATTATATGACCTTTATTTGTTTTCAATTTAATATTTTTCTAAGTTTATTGCTATCAAATTGGTGTCGCATACTTTGCGTCTGTTTATCCTTATATTTTGTTTTGTTTTTTGTTGTGATTTAGGGTAACTGTGTTCTGTGAATGCTACATATTCCTGAGCGACTTGTATACCTTATTGTATGTATCTTTTGTTTGTTTAATGTGCGGTTTTGTTAAAAAAAAGTATCATGGGCTATTTCATTTTATATTATGATAAGCGATGCAATACTGCATTTTATCAGTGAAATAATAGTGTTATTTCACGTTGTGAAATACAGAGTTTTATTTTAACAGTAACTGCCGGAACTGTACATTCAATTCAAGTAATGATTTGAAATAGATTTTAACACTGTCCTGTTTTAATGGGATGACAGTAGGGTAAGTGTGAGATTTGATGCACCCTAGAACCGGTTTAAACCCCCAGTGGCCTACTTTGCCACTGACCGTTCCAAGGCGGTAGCCCTATTGTCAACCCTTTTGTGTTTGTGATGTATTTTACTTTTATTTGTTTGCATGTTAGTTTCTGTGTTTTGTGGTTGACTGTCCTCCTTGAATGCTACTTTCCCTGTCCGATCTTTTTATATTTCTTTAAAAGTTAATATATATAGATATATATATATATATATGTCAATATAAATATATTTAAAAAAAGGTTCTATTTGGGTATAAATAAAATATCTCTCGACTATGTTTTGTTGTCGGGGAAAGCGGCTTAGTTATTGAAACTGCCTCTCTTGTTGTTCTACCGTAATATTTGTTAAATCATAAAAAAATTAAAAAAATTGTTGTGTTGGTTTCGCATTTGTGAAAATATAACGTTTTCTCGCTTCTCGATGAAATAAAAAATGTTATTTACTCCAAAACAACACATATCCTCTTTTTATTATATTTAAAATCTTCGATACAATCGAAAACAAATGTTCGTCAAAAAAAACGATATATATTTTAACTACATGCTATATTCGTGTGACAGATAGAAACATTTTATGCCTAATATTTGAATATTGAATAAAGTTTTCTTTTTGGAAATAAACGGATTGTTCTATATATCCCTCTTCGTTAATAAAGATTATTAAAATGAGTGCAAAATCTAAACATATAACTGGAAATACAAAATGAAATAAAGGTATCAGTGCAATATATAAGGACATATCAGATGCATACATTTCAGTATTTCAGTATTCCCGTTACTGTCACAATAGCCGAAGCTGAAGCTACAAATGCCATATATGTTTTAATCATAAGACATAAGTAAAAGTAGGTAAACAAGTCGAACTGGAAATGTGGTATTCACGACACGTGGTCACCCTAACATACGCATTCAAAATAAACAATTTACTAGTCCTTTTGGATCATCTGGTATGATATGAATATAAAGTAGAGAGGTGCTGCACCATAGTTCACCTTTCATGATTGATTGATTGAATTGGATTTTATAGTCGCACCAACAGCTAAGGTCATATGGCGACTTTCCAGCTTCCATTGGTGGAGGAAGACCCCAGGTGCCCCTCCGGGCAATTTTCGTGCACGGGCGGGCACCTGGTTAGAACCACCGACGTTCCGCAAGCCAGCTGGATAGCTTCCTCACATAAAGATTCCTAGGCCCCTGAGGGATCGAACCTACAGCGGTGAGGGGCAAGTGATTTCAAGTCAGAGACGTTAAACACTCGGCCACGGACGCCCCCCTTTCGTTAACAAACCAAACAATTATCTAGGTATTTTAGAAAATCAGGGATGACTATCCTGTATTCCTGCTGTAAGTATACTAAAAGTAGATAGGAAGTATAGAATTACCAGAACTCTGTCATCCGAACACATCTATTCAAAACAAACAATCACAAGGATACAGTTAATGGCAAAATGCCGATGGGGTTTTAATCCATGTTTTAGGTTGCACCAAACCGCAATCTTACCATATGTCATCCCAAAGTTTATCGATATTATATTTATTGATCTTATTGTCTTAAGATCAAAATTTAAACCCATTTACACTAGAGAAACCTGTGTTAACTCGTACACAATTGTTGAATAACTGGATTTTCCCAAAATAGATGTATACGAGATTTAACATTGCATCCCATAAAGATCACACCAACCTGAACTGACACGTGTACACGTATAAAGTAACTTATTGCACAACATATACTGAAGCGAAAAAGAAACGAAACTCGAGAATTTCCGCTATATATTGTATATACTGCACACTTAATTCCACATAATATTCCAAAAACTGCAGTTAGTTAGAGAAATTGCACAACTGTGATGCTGTAGACGTTTTAATTACAATACACTTTGTAACAAGAAATTCATAAATGTTAAAGTTCCTCTTTGACAAATTGAACCATTTCAGTACTGTATATTTGTAAAATGGAAAGGTCTTACGTAGCCATGTACCACTCGATTAACAGCAACATATTGTACATACAATATATAGCGGAAATTCTGGAGTTGCGTTTCTTTTTCGCTTCAGTATGTGTCTCATAAATATTTATACTGAAAACATATATGTGTGTCAGTTGTACTTATGAACGTTTGTTTTGTTTGTTTTTATGATTTAGTGTTTTCTTTTGTCGTTTTGCTTTTAAAGGTGAAATATAGCGTGTCTTTTGAGCATATATTCTGAAATATATGTATATAATATACAATCTGTTCAAATATTACACTTATTGGTTGTCCCGTTTTTTCACTGTAGCCAATTTTATCTCATATCGCACACGCTTCGAGTTTCGCCCTTTTTGAAGACAGGTAAGTGTCACGTGATCCTGTGACGTCATCGGTACCAAACGGTTAGCGGTGTCGCATTGAGTTGTATAGTATTGTCTATGTAGGATTACGTTTTATGGTACGTGTTAAAAATGCCGTGTGCTGTAGCTGGGTGTCAAAGTGTGCATACAAAAGGACAATCTAATAACATCAGTTTCTTTCGTTTTCCTAATCAGGTTAATGATAGATTAAGATTTGAAGTGTGGGTGGACCGCTGTCGACGAAAATCGCCCGTCGCGTCAAAAAAATGGGAACCTTCGAAAGACGCGCGAGTTTGTAGTAAACACTTTGAGTTGGATTCGTGGGAAGTCCATCCTTTGGTTTCATATTCATTGAATTTGGAGGACAAACGGTCATGTAGATTAAAAACAACAGCGATACCAACAATATTTTCTTACAAAAATGAGAAGTGCCTAACCCCGCCGTCTCCGAGCAAGTTTTATTCGCCGATTCGACCGGCGTTGAGTAAGAAATTATTAAATGAGGTAGGATAGAAGTTTTTGTTCAGTTATCTTAGCAATTCCTCGGGTATGTTACAAGCATATATATATACTTTATATTCTAAATAAAAAAATTGATCTGTTAGGTCTGTTTTTTTCGATCTCTACATGTACATAATACATAATGTCGTGCTCATAATACATTTGACTATATTATTTAGATCATAGTATTTTTCGCTCTTCGTGCGCGATGAACTAGTTTCTCACGCATCATATATCCGTCTTGTGCAATACGCGGCTCGCCGCGGCGGTATTTACCGCTCACGGCATTGCAATATACAGGAAATGTAGGCATGTCATAAAACTACGTTTCCCTAAATGGTGCGTGCTTTTGTCATATACCGACGTATGAACCCTGATTAGGCTGTACTTCAATAGGGCACCGCAACAGTTGATTAGTCGGTGTGTGGTATATTGTCAGTTGGGGGCACGTGGAGAAAGCGTGTCATACTGCAAATCCGAATCTCATACACCACTATAGAGTGTTTGGAGGCGGCGGGGACTTATGGTATATAGAATACTATAGAAATTAGATGCTGTTTCATTTATTTATTTATTAATTATACTTACTAGACTCTAAATATATTTTTTCAATGTCTTCTTTTCGGCAAAAATAAAGTCCTTAATCTGACGCTCGTATTAATGTACAAGTATTAGACCATGTTCATTCATTCGGAATATACTGCATTTCGCGCTTAGTGTACATGTCCCGAGGTATTGCAGCGTTGCTGGTGACTTTCAGTCAGAATTTCGATGAAAACAATGCCAACACGACCAAGCTCTTCATTTGCACCTGCACCGCGTTCAACTTCCTCATCGGTTGATGAATCCGAGGTATTTTCATCCTCAGACACGAATTATGGCTCAAAATCGTGCATTGTGCAACCGTCTTATCATGGGCATTTCATCTGACTCAGCATCCTAGTCGCTTAATTCCGACATTTTCACACACACTATACTGTTTTTGTGTGCTTTCCCTATGTACAAATGGTTTCGTTTTGTTCCCAATGACGTCACTTCCGGTTTTACGAGGAAGAGTTTTCCCCCTTTGATTTTTTTTCAATTTTTTAGCGAAGCCTGTTCGTCCTTTCGGTTTTTATCTTTAAAAACATATTTTCACTAAACATACATCAATAGCATAGTAAACATCGTATTTATAATGATATTTAATAATTAAAAACATATCAACAACGGATTTGTTGATTTAGGACAAATTTCATCTTTAAACATATATTAATCAAAGCATTTTTACTATTTGTTACTGCTATTTGTGCTGTACGTCCCACAAAGAAAGTGAAGCAGGCATTTGTCCATCGGTCCGGCTATACGACATACCGTCCGTACGAACGTACAGCCTTCGAATCATAAGTTGAAAACTACTGATGGGACTGGATTAAAACTTCATAAAACGGTACAATGCAATACGAATAAGTGCAGACTAAAATAACCAAAACCTATATTCATTCAACTAAGATGTATTGCCCTTTTTAATTATAGACTTATAATTATTGTACGGTGCATAACTGAAAAACTACTACTGGGAATAGAATAAAACATCACACAATAATAGAAGATAATGGGGAAAAGTGCAGAGCATAATAACCATAACTGTATCATCATTATTATTAGAGTTATTGTCCTGTGTAAGTGTACTTTTACAACTCTTGTTGGGAGCAGTACTTAGCAAGAGTCCCAAGAGAACCTGTCGCTCTACTGGTTTAAGACTGTAAGATGTCAATAAGGTTTTCACCTTCAAAACAATTTGTGCCATTTGTCATTGATTCACTGGCAACTAATTAAAGGGCATAATTCTGCTCTATCTTGTCTGAAATGGATAGTTTTTTTTATTTGTACACTTCTTCTGTTATGACCACGATAGCTTCATAAAATAAAATGTTAAAAACAAAAAATACCAGGGGATGTGGAGGGGTGATTGTGGCTGTCAGATATGACTGGTGCCTGTACTAATCCGCGCTTTTAATAATATAATCATTTTGAACAACACTGGTAAAGATCGGATACAAATGTACAAGCTAGAATAATAACGAAGCAAATGTTATCGTTTTACATAATTCAAGGGCCATAACTCTACTGTTTTTAATATGACATGGCTAGTTTTTGTCCACCCTTAATCTATGACTTAGAAAAACAATGAGAGGTAGGGTGGTGTGGGGAGAGTCATATATGTCTGGTCTGGTCTGTTTTGTTAAAGACAAGATGCAAGTATCTAAGATTAACAAGATAAAATATAAAAAAATAAATAAAATTTGTCCGCGATTTCATAAATAGTTAGATTCTGGTTAGTTTGGTTAATAGCGAATGCAAAATGAAGGTGCTAGGTGTTGATAAGGAAACTATAGAATTCGTCATTACATCAAAGGTCATAACTCCTATATTTATTATCTGA
This sequence comes from Cyrtodaria siliqua, assembly GCA_037043455.1. Classification (NCBI taxonomy): domain Eukaryota; kingdom Metazoa; phylum Mollusca; class Bivalvia; order Adapedonta; family Hiatellidae; genus Cyrtodaria; species Cyrtodaria siliqua. The sequence continues at coordinate 104,024 of JAWPHD010001096.1, read as the reverse complement.
TTTTAGTGGTTTTCAAATTCGTCTGCGATTTTATCCATATTGATACTCTTGCTAAGTTCAAAGCAATCTGCTAGATTGTTGACAAAGCAAAATGTAGCATTTTTTATTAAATAAAGGGCAATAACTCTTATGTGTAGTATCCATTATTAGTGGGTTTCAAACTCGTTTGAGCTTTCAGTAATATATAGGATGGGTAAGTTTGGTAAAGATCAAATGCAAGATGAAGGTAATCGCATGTTGACAACGCAATTTTACGGATGACGGAGTACGCAAAACGGACGGACAGAGGACGACGGACAACGGACAACAGACCATGACATAAGCCCTACTGGCCGTTGGCCACTCAAGCTTAAAACTACTGATGGGACTGGAATGAAACTTTACACAATTATATCTAGTCTCAGAGAGCAATGAGAAAACGTTCAAAGCGCAAAAAACATAACTGTATCTTCATTCACATAAAGAGTTTAGTGTTCTTACATATAATACTTGTCTGGCGCTTATATTGAAATCTCTTATTGGTATTGTAATGAAACTTCACACAAGAGAGCAATGAAAAGAAGTGCAGACGTCATTCACATTAGCCTTTCTTTTTCTTTAAAATTGTATACTTACAATTCTTGTAGTTATCTACTAATGGAACTGGAATGAAACATTACTTTATGGAAGAGGGCAATGAGAGGAAGTACAGAGCACAAGAAAGAACATAACTCTTACTTTAGATTTAGTAAATTCAGAATAATCCTACCTTAGACATTTACATCATGTCTATTACAGGTTTATCATATACATCTCTTGAAATGTAATGGATTGCCATTCTGGTTGTCAGCAGCGTGTTATTGCCTTTGTTGCCTTTATTGCCTTTGTCCGTTGTCTAAACAAATCGCGTATATCATATCATGATAGCAGTTGCTTGTGTGGTACATATTCCCATTTTGATACGACTTATAAAATGTCTATAATTTGTTATAAGTATAAACAAGAACAATTAGAAATATTATTTTCAACTACAGCAATATCGTTTCTGACCTTGACATAATAGATAACACTGCTAAGTAAAGTGTGTGTAAAACATCAACATTTTGCTGTGCTCCGGCAGGTCATATCATAACTGGTAATTTTGATATTGTAGATACATATATTCGGCTTTTGTTTTCTACAGGTCCGCAATATAGATTACTTTCTATTATTGTTTTAAGGCATTTCGTGCTCAGATCTCCCAATCTATTGAGGAATTTAGTATAAAATGGTATCTTAAAAAACATGCAGACCCCAACTCTCTTTCTACTGGGAGAAAGTCAATTCTTCAAATTACAGATACCCGTATGTACTTTTATAATTCTAATCCTTCTTTACGTTCTCCCAGATCTAGGTTTTAATTTCGTAATTTAAAATCGGGAATTCAAGAATTTCATAAATATTCGGTTTAGGTCCTGCTGAAAAAGCAGCAACATTAAAGGTGTAATTAATGTTTGACGCCTACATAACGTAAATGTTTTATATATGGAACTCAGTAGGAACTCTTTCGTATTCTCCAGCTCAATCTACTCTGAGCTTGATGTTGTTTCCACACATATGACTCGGTGCACTACTTTCAAAAAGGGGTTTCCACTACTCCAGCCTTTATTTAAGGCTCTGAGTATTGTTAACTCGCCCTTAGGATATGTTGTCTGCTTTTTAATTTAATCTTTTTATTGTTACTTGTGATACGCAGGCTTTATAATCGCTGCTCCCAACTAAATCCAAGTTGGTTTATTTAGCCCATTGTTTTCTCGTTCAGGGCAAAGCGTTTTGTTAGAAATTGGGACCATACGCCTATTGCCATGGAATGGTATGAAAGTACCACAGGAAGGTTCAGTGTTAATTTTAAATATTGAGTTCTGATTAACCCGGGGCTAGAGGGCATGAGCGGTATCTAGCATTTTTCACTACTCTTCTCAATCTCAATCTTAATCAAAGCGAGACTGAAATAAAAAAAATATTTATCGTGTTCGGCGATTGTCATTTTCTTTTCATGTTGAGCCTTTAAGGACACCTCTCGGTATCTGGATGACTTATTGAACATTGACAATCATTTATTTTCTACTATGGTTAAGAATATCTATCCTAACGAACTTCAATTCAACAAAGCTAACATTTCGGATACATCGCTTCTTTTCTTGATTTGCATCTCTCTGTTAAAAATGGTGAAATAATAAGTAAACTCTGTGACAAGAGAGATGATCTCAATATTGATATTGTTAATTATCCCTACTTGGATGGGGATATTTCTCCGAGCTATTTCTTATGCGGTCTATGTTCCTCAACGTATTCGTTTTTCTAGAGCTTGTGGTCGTGTGGACCCTATGATGACGTCTACCTAAAGACCAAAAGGACGGTGACGTTTGATGTTTGTCTGCAATCTTGTCTTGTCGTGCCCTCTATGGTTTGTTCTCTTGTTGCTCTAGCTTCTGCCAAGTCATTCAGAACCTTCTTTGTGGCTTTCTAGGCTATTTTCTTTTTTGTATTTATATATATACGAGCTTCTTTATGTTTTATTTATATTGCCTATTAATGCTACCTTGTTGGTTAGAGAATAGTTCATGTCGGGGATTTCTTTATTTAAACTGTCCCGTTTAATTTGGATGACAGTATGATAAGTGTGAGGTTTGGTGCACCCTAGAACCTGGTTTAATCCCCCAGCGGCGTTTTTGCCAATAGCGGCATTTTTTCCACTATCCGTTCCCAGGCGGGAGCCCTATTGTCAACCCTTTTTGTGTTTGTGACGTCATATGCCGTTATTATTACTATTGCCATTTGTGTTTGTCTTTTTGCGTGTTTTGGGGTTTACTGTATTCTGTGAAAGTTGCACTTTCTGTTCGACTTTTCTTGGCTTTTTTTTTATATTATGTACATGATGATCTATGCGTTTTACTTATATCGCCTATTAACGCTGCCTTGTTTGTTAGAGAATATAGCCTGGCGGGGATATCTTTATTTACACTGCCCCGTTTCACTGGGATGACAGTATGATAACATTTAGATTTGGTGCACCATAAACATTGGTTTAAAACCACAGCGGCATCTTTGCCACTGACCGTCCCAAGGTGGTATCCCTATTGTCAACGCGTTTAATTTTAATTTGTGTTTGCCTTAATGCGTGTTTTGGTTGACGGTGTTCTGTGAATGCTACATTTCCTGTTCGATGTTTTTACCTAGATTTAAATTAGAATACCGCCTAAGCCGATGCTAGGGGACATGAGAGTTGTGCACCTTAACTTATATTACCTATTATAAACACACTCAATACAACCGAGTCTGCTACCTTTCTCTGTTTTTTTGTTTTGCTTCCAAGAGATCTGCTTTCAGTTTTGTTTAAGTAGATTTACGTTGACGAGAAACATTTGTTCGAGTCATAAATAAAGAATATGTTCTGTTCATATGTTCTGTTTTGTTGACAAAGGCCTGTCGTCAATAAAGGTCAAATTAGCTAACTGACTACTACTCACTCTATGTCTGTTTTACATTGAGACTCCATTGTTTTAAAATGGATACAGATTTGCCAAGTTATACTGATGTAAAGATGATATATATGCGTAGAGTATTACAACTATTAGAGCAAATTTGATATTAACTTGCACTATAACTTCGCCGGAAGGTAATGGACTCCACTTATGACAATAGGGTAAGAGTGAAGTTTGGTGCACCCTAGAACCTAGTTTAAATCCCCCAGCGGCTCTTTTCGCCACTGACCGATCCAAGGCAGCCTTATTGTCAACACTTTTGTGTTTGTGATGTCGTGTTTTGAATTTTAGTCATCTTCAATTGTTGTTTGTTTCTATGCTTTTGGTTGACTGTGGTCCTTAAATGCTACATTTCCTGTTCGACTATTATTTCTACTTGTTATGTGTGGTTACAATGACGTTGAGTTGGAGTTCAAACTCGGAACGATTTGGAGCTGAAACCCATGAAGAAAACAAATCTGTTTCTGTACAGCAACTGAATTGCGTCATGGACATCTTGTTTTTATTCAGTAAATCTTCAATAATAGTAGGAGTGCAGTGTTTAGCAATTTTATGCCTAGATAAATACAACTGGCATTTTGTATATATCTTTATATTATTCCAAACAACAGAACTGCGTTGAAAAGAAATGTGTTTACCGCTTATTAGCATGCTATTTTTAGTTATTTATTTACTTTCAGGGAATAATTCTGACTTCGATTCGGAGTAATGGCGGTGATTCAAAATGACGATGCTATGAATAGCGAGGGTAAATGTCGACTAAGACAATGAATATACGTGTATATATGGTGAATATATGACATGTGCATTTTACTGAGTCAATATGTACTAAATTATTGTGTTATAAGCTAAAACGTTACGGCTAATGTGGTTTTAATAGACGAGATAATTAAGCAGAGACATTGGAGGACAACAGAAACACATTTTATTGATGCAGTTATGCTTTCGATAAAATTAACTAATTTTATTTTAGAGATTAAAATGATATTAGTCTTGCTCCAGAAAAAGAGAAGCAGTTGACACCGTTTGTCTAAAATGTCTGATGAATGACAATTGTTCTTTTCTCCATAGTGCATATATTTATATTTAGCTTGTAGATTCATGATACAAGCACTAGTATATCTGTTTAGTTTTAAACCTTTATAATTACTAAAATGCTATGTTTGTATGAAAGAAACATTTGGCTTACTGGTCCGTTGGGATCATCAAGCTCAATATATGTGGCTTTAAAGGAGAATATCGATTAAGCCGGTGCTAGGAGGAGTGAGAGGTGTTGCACTTGACTTTATCTCTCACGAACAGACTCAATAAAACCGAGTCTGCTATTTTTATTTCTTGTTTGTGTTTGTTAGGTTCAAGAGATCTATTTTTCAGTATTTATTATGTTGTTTTTCTTATTTGTTGTTAGCTTACTTGTTGTTTGTTTTGTATGCGTAATTTTATATCGAATTTTATTGTATAAGCTTTATATTAAAAGTCGGCGATATGTTGTATATTAGAAGAACGTTATATGGAGCATATATAAAATTAGGCTACATGCATCACAGGATATAACAGACATGTGGCACGAGAGAAGGAATGAATGATTGAATGAAGAGTTTTTTACGGCACGTCGACACAAAAATAGGTCATAGTGTGCGCAAAAACTAATGAAAGATAAAGAAATTAAGTAGTAAATAAAAATTAATGTAAATATATAAAGATACAACTATTTACAAAGAAGGGATGATATGGTAGCAATATAAACTATGTATAAATGTAAATCAACAAATTCCCGTCAACGAGTGTATAAAAAAGTAACTATATATAAGAACATATTATAATGATTTATACAGTCTGATTATTATAATGATTTATATTGTCTGATTTCTTTCAGAAAATCTAAAACAAGACTAAAATCTATAGTATCAAATTACTCTTTCATAGTATTAACATTGTAGTACCTGAGGCATAGAATCAAAGTCTACACATTCCAACAAGATGTGTTTGACCGTTAACGGTGCAAAGCAGGGTATACATTCTGGTAAATGCTCACCTTGTAATAAATATGAATGAGTATAACGTGTATGCCATATCCTGCACTGGGCTAGGACAACTTCTTCTCGAATGGGTCTACTAGAAGAACGCCATTCTCCGAGTTACGGTTTAATTGAATGGAGTTTATTGTTAACTGACAAATCCCAAGCGGCTTGCCAAGAGTTACGAATATATGTCTTAATACAACATTTAAAATCAGTATAAGGTAATTTGGCATTAGATATATGTAAATTTAATGCTGCTTTAGCAGAACTATCAGCTCTATCATTACCACTTATTTATACATGGCTTGGAAGCCAGCAGAAAATAATAACATTATCAACTATAAGGTAACTATACTTTTGTAAAAGTTGAAGCACAACAGGGATATCATATTTCATATTACCCAGGGTTTAAAGAGATGAAATGGAATCAGTAAAGATTACAAAATGGTCATCATCAGATTCCTGAACATAGTTTAAGGCAAGTTCAATTGCCTTAATTTCAGCTGAAAAGACAGGGGCCTTGTCAGGCAGGCGACTCTTTATGCTGTGTTTGTGAACAACAGCTAGAACCCTCTGTGTGTATATGTTGAAAGTTACTGTATTTCAATTTAATTTCATTAAATATGCTTTGTAAGACAGTAGGGTCTGTAATGGATTTTTTTACTATTACAGAGATCAAAAATAAGTATTGGTGTTTCCAAAGTCCACGGTGGAAGTACTATGTACTTGGCAATCAAATTTAGGTCGATTTCAGTGTCTCTTAATTTTGGTTTTAATACGAAGACCAAATGGACGAATGGCCTTCGGTTTTCGATCAAAAACAGGTTCATAACAAGGATTAAAAACAGTATCGAAAGTTGGGTTTGAAGGGTTAGATTGTAATTTAATGGCATACTGAATGGCTAATTTGTCCCGTCTATGAGACAGTGATTGTTCATTAGCTTCAACATATAGACTTTCGGCTGGTGATGTACAAAAGGCACCTAAGGCGAGTCGTAATCCTTGATTATGTATAGGATCGAGCATCTGCAAGTATGACTTGCGAGTCGTTCCGTATACTATTGAGCCGTAGTCCAGCTTGGATCTGATAAAAGATCTATACAGTTGTAAAAGAAAATCGGATTCGGCTGATAGAGTAAATTGAGAAGCACTTCGTATTCCATTTTCACCACGAAAACCACACATCAATAATGTTTGTTTTATACTAAACGATGCCAGGTGTACACTTAATCAACTTTAAATCAATAAAAGAATAATGTGACGGTATGTTTTACGTTACAGCAAACTTTATTTGACAGAAATTACAGAAATATCTCCAATTTAATATGTAGTCAGTATTGGCTGTTGACTTCCGTTATACGTTTTTACATTGGTATTCCCCTGCATAGACATCAGTTACTCTGCATATAACTTTGTGTAAAAGTTGAATAGGACATGTAGCATTCTCACAAGACAGTCAACCATAAACACGCATGCAAAAACAGACGACAATTAAACGGAAACATCAAAGTATGCGACATCACAGACTTAAAATAGTTTACAATAGCGGTTATGCCTAAACAGTCAGTGGCAAACATGACGCTGTTGTTTAAACCAGGTTCTAGGGCCAGGGCACCAAAACTCAATATATATATACTCATATTGTCACCCCAATAAAGCGGGAAAGTGTATGCTGCTTTTGTCATAGTATTGTATATTCCTTATTTATTATTTATATACACATACGCTTTGTCAACCAGCCTACTTCACAGTATTAATGTATTAATGAAACAATAAAAGTAGGTATAAAGGTCGAACGGGATATGTTGCTTTCATAGAAAACACAGTCAACAAAAAACAAACATTGAAACAAACAACAATTACAGTCGCAAGGCATGTGACATCGCATATTCAAACGGGTTGACAACAAGGCTACCGCCTTGGAGCGGTCAGTGTCAAAAAGGCCGATGGGCCTTTAAACCAGGTTAAATTCTGAAAGAACGAACTATGAAAAGACATACCAGATACAGAAGCCAACAAGACATACCAGATACAGAAGCCAACAAGACATACCAGATACAGAAGCCAACAAGACATACCAGATACAGAAGCCAACAAGACATACCAGACACAGAAGCCAACGCCACGAGTACAATCAAAACTATAACAATCCAAGCTAGAACAATCCATGACAACTTCTCCTATTCAAAAACATTCGCTAGAGAAAATACTACATTTTTGGCATGTAATAATATTAAAGCGTTTTTTTACTAACGGCAGTTATACAATTATACTATGTGGACCTGCTATGCAGTTTGTGAAGCACTCATCTTCCTATTAGATAATATTTTCGTCAGGTATAATACCACCGTTTATAGACAAATTGTTGGTATCCCTATGGGTACCAACTGTGCACCACTTGTCGCAGATTTGTTTTTATTTTGCTATGAGAGTGATTTCATGTTGAGTCTTTCACCAGATACCCAGGCAGATGTTATTGAAGCTTTTAATGACACCTCTCGGTATCTGGATGATTAACTGAACACTGACAACCGTTTCTTTCCAACTATGGTTCATAATATTTATCCTAAAGAACTTCAGCTTAATAAAGCTAATATATTTGATAATAACGCTTCTTTTCTTGATTTAGATCTCTCGATTGAAAATGGTGAAATAATTAGCAAAATCTATGACAAGAGAGATGATTTTAATTTTGACATTGTTCATTACCACCACTTGGATGGGGATGTTCCCCGAGCAACTTCGTATGGGGTGTATGTGTCTCAACTTATTCGTTTTTCAAGAGCTTGTACTCGAGTTGAGGACTTTAATATTCGTAATCTTTCCTTTCAATGTTTCAATAATACTAGTACTTTAGCACGTTGCAAGGGATTTACTAGTTTTTATTATATTTTTATCGGTGAACGATTGGGATTTCTCAGTGAAAGACTATTCATAATCACTAAATATTATTAACTAACTACAAACACAAAGATAACTAACTGTTACGCTGAGTTATGACGTCAATACAGTGGTGTTGACGTCGACTTCATCCACCGATAACGTTCAATAAAGCGAATAATTTCGGTTAAAAAACTGATAAAATGTAATAAACAGATTATTTTATTGCTGTGTTCAATTATATGGAAATCATTTACTCAATGGTAGATGTGTTTTGTTTTTCACTCACTCGCATACACTCGTTTGTAAAAAAACACACGTCTACCATCTCGTGATGTATTTCCCTATACTCGATTTAAAACACGTATAATAAAGTGTAAACTTCAGATGATACGATGATTTTGTGGAAGATTTCTGCCCGATAATGTGTTTTTTGTTTAAAGAGATTACATTTTGACCATTCATAATAAAACAGAGGATACAGCAGCAACAACAACAATACCAAATTCGTAATCTTTGTATAACTAAAAAGTTACTCAATCACGGTTACCGTTACCATAAACTTCGTAAAACCTTTGCAAAATTTTATTATCGTAACCCTGATCTTCTTTCGAAATATAAATGTAATTTAAGGACTCTTCTGCGACAAGGACTATCACAACCTGACTTCTATGGTGATGTGATTTATAAACTTCGTAAGATTCTTGGTCATGATCACTTTCATACTATCTTTGTTAAACTTGTTAAAAAGTTTATCAAAAGAGGTTATGACCCTATCATTTTGCAACGTACTGCATGCTTAGTGGTGGACCCTTTTACAGTTCGCCACTATGCTTTCCTCTTTAATTGTACGATGACCGGATAGGCTGTGGACCCTATGATGACGCCTACCTAAAGCCCATTGGGACGGTGGCGTTTGATGTTTGTCCATGATCTTTCTTGTCGTGCCCTTAATGGTGTATTCTCTTACTGCTCTGGCTTCCGCCAAGTCATTGAGTACCTTCATTGTGGCTTTCTAGGCTATTGTTTTTTTGTATTATATTTACACGAGCATATTTGTGTTTTACTTATATTGCCTATTGATGCTGCCTTGTTGGTTAGAGATTAGATCATGGCGGGGATTTCTTTATTATTATTATTATTTACACTGTCCTGTTTTAATAGTGTAAGTGTGAGGTTTGGTGAACCCTAGAACCGTTTTAAACCCCCAGTGGCCTACTTTGCCATTGACCGTTCCAAGGCGGTAGCCCTATTGTCAACCCTTTTGTGTTCGTGATGTCGTTTGCATTTTTCATTACTTTTGCCTTTTCGTTTGTCTGTTTGCGTGTTTCTTTTTGTGTTTTATGGTTGACTGTCGTCCTTGAATGCTGCCTTCCCTGTCCAATATTTTTATCCTTCTTCAACACGTTTACATGTGTTTGTGTATCAAGTATACCAAACGTTATGTTTTGCAATCTCAAGTTAATATGTATGTCATGTGTAATTAAGAAAAAAATGCAAATCTGACCCGAAAGATTGTGTAAGCATACTTTCCAAAAATAAATTATTGACTGTTTCCATTGCACAGAAACGCAAAGATTAGAATTTTTAATTTCATTAATTTTTTATTAGTTGCTACAATCCTTATAAGATATTTATATTAGAAATAGCGCAATTTTGTTGAAATAGTTGAATATATTGGGATAGTGTAAAAAAAATTGCAACCTAGATTAGCATTTTAAAACTCTTTTTCTCAGCTGTGTTGTTGTATAATATCATTATTACTTTTGTTTCGTAATTGATGAGTGTACAACAATTTGTTTTTTATAATTGGATTTTTGAAGTTTTTCTAGAAGATTTGGTGTCACGTTTTGTGCGTTGATTTGTTCGCTTTTTTTGTTGCTTTTTTTGGAATTTTGAGGAATACACGATATTAATGATTCATACTTGAGAAAATCTTTCTGTGGTATGTCATATAGGTAAGCAAATATTTCAAAATTGTAGAATTGTTTACGTCTGTATTCGTGTATGTGTTCAACATATTTTATATCGTTATTAACCTTTGTGTTCTCAATTGCAGTGACATTTGATGTAAACAGAGGGAGCAATTGCGCCTAATCGAATTATTTTGCTTTGTAGAATATTCAAGTTTGTCCATGTTCTTTCTTGTCGTGCCCTTAATGGTGTATTCTCTTACTGCTCTGGCTTCTGCCAAGTCAGTGAGTACCTTCATTGTGGCTTTCTAGGCTATTGTTTTTTTGTATTATATTTACACGAGCATATTTGTGTTTTACTTATATCGCCTATTGATGCTGCCTTGTTGGTTAGAGTTTAGATCATGGCGGGGATTCCTTTATTTACACTGTCCTGTTTTAATGGGATGACAGTAGGGTAAGTGTGAGGTTTGGTGCACCCTAGAACCGGTTTAAACCCCCAGTGGCCTACTTTGCCACTGACCGTTCCAAGGCGGTAGCCCTATTGTCAACCCTTTTGTGTTTGTGATGTCGTTTGCATTTTTTATTACTTTTGTCTTTTCGTTTGTTTGTTTGCGTGTTTGTTTTTGTGTTTTGTGGTTGACTGTCGTCCTTGAATGCTGCTTTCCCTGTCCGATATTTTTACCCCTTTTTTAATGTATAGACATATCAAAGTGAAGCGAATTATATGATTACTGAAATTCGCATGGGTAACCATCCATGAACATACTACTGTAAGAAATAATCAAATTAATGGCTGATTATTTACTAAATTATGTAAACACGTGTACTTCGTTTGAATACGATATGGGATTATCATGTCCTCATTGTCTACCTGAAATTGTTTCTGACAAATTGGCTATATATGTTAAGATTTGACAGTATTGACATTACCGGCATGAAATGTAACATAATGATTAAGACTATATCTTAATTTTAACTGATATCAGTCAAATGTTAGCCCCCTGGGTGGTGCATATTTAACTGTCTTTAAGATGTTCTACTACACATAAATGTAATAATTGACTGTTTAAGAGGAAAACCCTTATCATTCAATATACACAAAGCTCTGACTTGTACAATACTCTCATTTGCGTCGGTTATAAATTACTAAATAGTGGCAAATACGTCCGCTAACTAGGGAGCATATTTGTGTTTTACTTATATTGCCTATTGATGCTGCCTTGTTGGCTAGAGATTAGATCATGGCGGGGATTTCTTTATTTACACTGTCGAAGACCTTTGAAATTTATCATATATTACCAGTTATATCTGTGCATTACAAGATTCAGAATTTAAGCATGGTAGATGAAAAGGCATTGTCTAAGAAATTAACATTTTAAGCTAACATGTAAAATTAATTTAATGATAAATGGACATTAAATGGAAGGGCAGTCTTCTGAAATAGCGTTTTTGGATGTTTAATATTTTCACTAAATATTGTGCAAAATTCTACAATAATGTGTTGAATATGAAATTTTAACACTGAAGGACTAGGATTTGCAAACAAATATGAAAACATGTTAACACTATGAGAATAATTACGACATTTAAAAGATATTATAACATTTCCTTAAACAAAATGAGGAAAATCAGTGTTATTTCCGCTAAAATTAAGGGATATGCATTCACTCATATCTGGTTTACAGCAAGACCTTTCCGAATTATTGATAATCATTTACATCGATTATAGGCGAATAACAACAGATGGCGTACAAGAAAATTTAAAAGCATAGAATAATTTTTACAACGTTTTGTAACAAGGACATTTTCAGAGATGCCAGTATCCAAAAGGTGTGGTAGGGGAGGTAATTCAGGGGTATAAATAACCGGAATTTATTTTGAGCGAACCCAGTAGTACTATAAATACACTACTTTATCTCAGTGTGATATCCAGTTCAAAGGATATATGCCTAGTGACAGAACTTTTTAAAGCATCCTCTTACCAACATTATGATATTCGACTTGATCAAATTTTCAGGAATGTAGGGTTATGTATAAAAGTAACAACTTCTCTGAAAGTGCAGTGACTTGTTTCAAAGCAACTGAAGTTCAATGTTTGTTAGCTCTCTTGTGGTGGTGCCCTTTCAGAATTGTGAGTTTCGTTGTAAAAAGAGTATGAAATGAGAAATTTTGTTAATCGCTGAACACGAAAAATACCAAAACATATAGATTGAAACTGTTATTGAACGGTAGTAAAAATAATTGCTATCGTTCACGCCTTCTAGCCACGGGCTGTGCTGAACTCAATATTTAACATGTCAACAGTACGAAAGTTTGAGCTCAAGATGGTATGCATATGACGGGGAACATGGAGCCTTCAAGGACATATTTTCAGACCAATCAATAGCCAGCGGCGTATGATCACAATTTCTAACAAAATGCTTTGCCCTAAACGAGAGAACAATATGGGCGAAATAAAGAAAATGGAATTTAGATTAAAAAGCTGACAAGATATTCTAAGAGTGATTATACAATACTCAGAACATTTAAAAAGCTGGAGTAGTGGAACCACCTATTCGAAATTAAAGTAAGAAAACAAAAGTATTTGAGAATGTACCGCCGATATCTGCATATAAATATCGGGCTCAGCGATATTGATTCTGGATTGCCGACATTATTTTTAATATTCGATGCTATGTCTAAATATAATACTGTATATTTCAATCAAAGGGGAACCACTCGTAATTATTTCAAATTTATATTCAGTATCAGGGTGGTTTTGTTAATTGAAACAATTCTGGATTCTTTGTGTCAGAGGTTTAAATGCTGATTATTGGGTCAATTATTTTCCCTCCACGGATTACATTTTTTTAATAGAGTTATATTTGAAAACCTTAAAACATATCATCCAGTCTGAATTAATCATGTCTAATGTAGGCTTATGTATTACATGTTTAGTTGTTAACCCATTTACAGTTCGCCACTATGCTTTCCTCTTGATTGTGCGATGATCGGAGAGATTGTGGAACTTATGATGACGTCTACATAAGTCCTCATAGGATGGTAGCGTTTGATGTTTGTCTTTAATCTTGTCTTGTCGTACCCACAACGGTTTGTTCTCTAGGTTTAAACGTATTTTATTTTTCAATGGTTTACAACATTTCATATATACATTGTACAATTATATTAAAGGATTAGAATGAAAGCAAACTGCCTATAGAATTCTTCTCCTTTGTTCTCTTGTTGTTCTGGCTTCTGCCATTGAGTACTTACTTTGTGGCTTTCTAGGCTTCTGTTTTTTATATATATCTATACATGCTCATTTATGTGTTTTACCTTATACTGCGTATTAATGCTGCTTGTTTGTTAGGGATTATAATCTAGCGGGGATATCCTTATTTGCACAGTCCTGTTTATTAGGATGACAATAGGGTAAGAGTGATGTTTGTCTATGATCTTTCTTGTCGTGCCCTTAATGGTTTGTTCTCTTGTCGCTCTGGCTTCTCCCAAGTCATTGAGTACCTTCATTGTGGCTTTCTGAGCTATTGTTTTTTTGTATTATATTTACACGAGCATATATGTGTTTTACTTATATTGCCTATTGATGCTGCCTTGTTGGTTAGAGATTAGATCATGGCGGACATTTCTTTATTTACACTGTCCTGTTTTAATGGGATGACAATATGGTAAGTGTGAGGTTTGGTGGACCCTAGAACCAGTTGAAACCCCAAGTGGCCAACTTTGCCACTGTCCGTTCCAAGGCGATCAAACCTATTGTCAAACCTTTTGTGTTTGTGATGTCGTCTGCATTGATTATTACTTTTGCCTTATTGATTGTCTGTTTGCGTGTTTGTTTCTGTGTTTTGTGGTTGACTGTTCTCCTTGAATACTACTTTTCCTGCACGGTCTTTTTTATATTTCTTTGGTACACCCTATACATGCTTTAGCCTTTAACACGGTAGATCCTTTATTGTTATTCGTTCTCTACCAAACGTTAATATCCATAAAATCCCGGACAAGTTTAAGAACGAATCATATCTTACTCAAACCATCAACTCCATCTATTTCTTTAATAAGTATTTTATGAATAGAAGCTGGAGGTATCTCGATCATGGTAGATAGTGTAGGACCATTAGAAACAACTAGCAATGTTGAACTAGAAACAACAGAATTATCGTCTTGAATTACTCTAGCTCCTTCGTTTTTCTTTTAGCGTATTTATATATACACGAGCATCTTTGTGATTTACATATATTGCCTATTATATTGCCTATTAATGCTGCCTTGTTGGTTAGAGAATAGGTTATGACGGGGAATTTACACTGTCCCTTTTTATTGGGTTGACAGTAGGGTAAGTGTGAGGTTTGGTATACCCTAGAACCTGGTTTAAACCCCCAGCGGCCGTTTTTACCACTGACCGTTCCAAAGCGGTAGCCCTATTATCAACCCTTTTGTCTTTGTGATGTCTTATTTGGCCTTTTATTCGTCTTTAAATGTGTCTCTTGTTTCTGTGTGTGTTTGTGGTTGACTGTCGTCCTTGAATGCTGCTTTTCCTGTTCACTATTTATATCTATATTCAATGTACTAAGAGATCGAGTGTTTTTCTTACACAAATCATTTGATCAAAAATGTAAATTTCTAGTTAGACCCTTTTACTGCTTTATATTGTCTAGAAAATCCCACGACAATAGGTTGGGTGGTTTTATTTAAAATGTTTACTTGTTCATAAAAGCAAAGGTCGAAACTATGCCTTAGATAGTATTTAATAGCAATGCTATTCAAATCAAAACTAAGAAGTAAAAAGGCAAACTGTGCGTGTCTCTTTAATGATCAAGCAGCATTAGGAAATATATATGTATAGACATTTCACCAATCGGTCAGCACCGTATTTATAATGTGCTAAATAAACAAAATCGTTGCTTTGCATGGTTTGGTTTATAAAACATACGTTTCTTGTTCTACCACATATTCTGAAGGTAAACCTTAAAAAGATAAAAGCAATGAAAGAAACCTATAAAAATAACTTGAAAAATAACTTGAGAGGGGATTTCAAAATGATATATAGGGTCCTATAGAAACCACAGCGTCCGAACGCAATGGCATCGTAGTTTCGCACTGTACTGCAAACAATGAAACTACAATGAAAGAGACGAAAAAACAACAGAAAGGGTGGTGAAGACAGGATTACCGACTTGGAACGGTCAGTAGGCAATAAGGCCTACTGGTTAGCTTGAATCGATTTTATATGCGCACAATCCTCGCTATTATCCTGTCTTCAGCGCCAAAATAGACAAGACAGTGTAAACAAAACTACATGCCATCAAAAGGAAATCTCTAACAATAAAGTCGACATCCAGAGAAACTAACTAAAGATACACATACAAAATAATAAACATCTCAGGATGTATCCAGAATCGTACTGAACAACCAAAACAGGCAGAAAATATGTTCAAGACATGTTTTGAAAATAAGTAATTATATACTATATTGAAACAATTTACACTCTGTAGCTTTGTCTAGTTAGCTGGAGCTCAAAATTTGGCTCACCGGTACCATATTAGGTGGCAAATTCTATCAAATATTGATGATACCTATGGATTATAAATCATCTGGGTAAACTTCTGGGGTGCAAAGCCTATGACAACTATGTTTTTTGATAGTTTATTCATCTGGACAACTGCCAGTGGAAAAAATGAATATTTGTATATAAAAATGTGTTATGCATCTGTGTTTGGGAGAGTGGATTATTATACCGATTTGTTCGTTAGGACGGCTGAACATATGTGTGCAATGATACAGCTACTAACCCGTGAACTATTTTATATAAAATAGTGTATCCACGTTTTTTCTGCATGAAAGTTACGCATTCATAACTATGTAGTGATGGTGGTCTGTGTGGTCCATCTCATAGCCCTGCGCAAGACCATTCCTGAATGATGGGGTGTTAAGTTATGAAACTAAGGGTGTGTTTGCATTGGATGTTACTCGTTGAAGATGATGTTTAATGCTTAGGTTTGGCAAAATGACAATCCCCAAGTATTTAGTGTGTTCAGTTTATTCGACTGTTTTACCGTGGAGTGTGGAGTTATTATCTGTATGTTTCTTTGACCTAGAGATATGTATAACCTGATATTTGCTGGGATTTAATTCCACATCCCGTTGTCGTTCCCAGTTCTGTAGGGTTTCGAAGTCGTCTTAAAGTCCGGTGCTGTATGTTTTAGTCATGTATACTGCTGCGTCATCAGCAGAAGATGATCTTGAGAATACAGAGACTCTGTGATGTCGTGTATTTATAGAAGGAACAGTATAGGTCCAAGTAATAAACCCTCTAATTACCAGTAGTAACAGGGCATTCGGACGAGATTTTGCCATCCACAAAGACAGTCTGAGACTTACACATACGGATTGCTTAGATCCACTGCAGTGTTGGTCCCTGACTCCTTTTTGTTGAATATTATTTTTAAGTGATTGCTCTATCAAATGCTTTTCGTAAAGAAATATAAAAAGATCGGACAGGGAAAGTAGCATTCAAGGAGGAGTCAAGAGGTATCAAGTCGAGTTTTTTACCTAATGCTAAGCTCCGAATGAGTTTTACAAGAACGCCTTTCGCAGAAGCAGTGCTGTAGGTGGTAACGTATATTGTATTTGTTCAACTTACGAAATACACATATCCGGGAGATTGTGCGATAATTAGCTGCTGTGCTTTCATAATATTTTTTTGAAAATGGGGTGACCATCTCATAAGACCAGTCAGATTGGATGGTACCTGTGTCCAGGGATTTTTGGAACAGTGCCTGTACTACAGGAGAAATTTCCACACTCAACTGCTTGATAATAAGATATATGTTTTGCTTATGTTTGGACTACCTACGTGGAGGACCTTTTGTGAAGACCTTTATAGGAAACAATAATTACGCGCAATGTTGCCTGTACTTGCCTTGAAGAGCAAAAAGAAAATTAAGTTTATTTGTTTTTCCCTCACAAAAATCGTCACTGCGCAATAAAAATATACATAAAATCAAAGGTAAGATAATTAAGGGCACTAGTTATGATCAGAAAGACATGTGAAGCAACAACAAAAGCTACATTCACAGCAAGTTTTCGTTCCAATATCTCATTCCTAATTAAAATTATTGTTCGGGAAACATTTTTCTTTATTTAGATACAGCGATATTGACATTGACCGCATTGACTTCAAATGCAATACCCTGTTTCCTGTAATTTTCGTTCCAATATCTCATTCCTAAATAAAGTTATTTAACAGAAACATTTGTTCTACCAGCGACCTTGGCCTTGACCTTGATTTCAGTGACTTTAATTGCAACCCCAAGTTTTTGTTGCATATAAGCTACCTACACATTAAGTGTCGTTCCAATATTTCATTCCTAATTAAAGTTATTGAGCGGAAACCATTTTTCTATGTTTAGTAACTAACTGCGATCTTGACCTCAGATACAATCCCAAACTTTCTTTTTATATAAGATACATACATAGTAAGTTTCGTTTCAATATCTCATCCCTAACTGAAAGCATTGAGCGGAAACCATTGTCTATATTTAGTACCAGCGACCTTGACCTTAACTCACTCCTATGACCTCAAATGCACTCCCAAGCTTTTTATTGTATAAGCGACGTACACAACAAGTTTCGTTTCAATATCTTATTTGTAACTGGTTATTGATCGGAAACGAAAGACTTGGGCCTTCAGCTGGAGGGGTTGTTCGGTACCATTTGAAGTGGCAAATTGTAACAATGTTTTGTTGCATTGATGTTATGGATTATGGATTATTAATCACTCGTGTAGACTACTGAGATGCACAGCCTGATTTTTGGGCAAAATCAACAACATCGCTGAAAACTGACAAAAGTCAGAGTAAATTTTAAATACAGATTTGCTTTTATATTGTAAAGTATACTTTGCTTTAACATGTGCATTTTTATCAAAGGTATAATTTTAGTATTTTATAAAATAAATTGGTAAAAACATTACGATGGTGAATTACAAGTTTAGACTCGAAAAGTCAGGGTTCTAAAACAAAATATTGATAGATTCTATTTTTGTAATGGATTAGAACATTCTAAAATGAAATCTAGAAAAAGCCTGATGTACACCCTTTAAAACGCATTTCCAAAATTAGTTTTAAAATTCACATATTTGTATGCATAAATAGTATTTATCACACACTCTGAGAAGATTCGTCGTTGGTATGGGATACAATCATTACTCTTATCACAGTATGTGTTAAAATAAAATATTTCCAATTTGTTATGTCCAACAGTTAATTCTAAATTTAGTGATTTTTGCTAAGACAAATACCCTCCCAAAAAGATAAAATAGGATAAACCATGTTGTTTTGTTTTGTAAATAAATTAATAGTTTATGTTATAAAAATATTCATAAACATATAAAAAGTGCTTTATTGTTTGCAAAATAATGTCCTTTTGTTTTACTTTGTGTGGTAACAACTGAAGGGTTTTACAACATACTAAAGTAAAAATTTTGAAAAATACACATGCTAAAGAAAAGCATGCTGTACAATATAAATTGAAAAACTTGTTTAAAATTTACTCTGATATTTTTTTAAAAATAAATTCCATATTTTCAGCATTTTTTGTCAAATTTGAATGATTTTGCCCCAAAATCATGTCATAGGCTGTGCACCCCAGAGAAGTTTACCCGGATCATTTATAATCCATAGGTATCATCAATTTCAAAAATATTTGATAGAATTTGCCACCTCATATGGTATCGGTGAGCCAAATTTTGACTTTCAGCTAACTAGACATAGCTACAGATGGACGACAGAAGGCACCGCAAACCTAATTTTGCTTCCTAGTTGACTAAACAAGTTGAACAATGTGTTCATTGTTTTGTTAACCGTGCAGGTTATTGTCACAGGCCATTTTTGTTTTAAATACCTACCCCATAACGCCCCCACCCCCCTCCCACCCACTGCACCCCACCACCCAACCCCTTTAAAAGAAAATACTATTCAAGCGAGTGTAAACTATTTTTAATTACTTATTTCCAAAACATGTCTTGAATATATTTTATGTCTGTTTTGAAATCCCCCCTCAAGTTATTTTTCAAGTTATTTTTATAGTTTTTTTTCATTGCTTTTATCTTATTAAGGTTTACTGTCAGACTATATGGTAGAACAAGAAAAGGAATGTTTTATAAACCAACCCATGCAAAGCAAATGTTATGTTTATTTAGCAAATTATAAATACGGTGCGGACCGATTGGTGAATGTCTTTACATATCTATTTCCTAATACTGCTTGATCATTAAAGAGGCACGCAAAGTTTGCCTGTTTACTTCTTAGTTTTGATTTGAATAGCATTGCTATTAAATAATATATAAGGCATAGTTTTGACGTTTGCTTTTATGAACAAGTAAACATTTTAAAGAAACCACACAACCTATTGTCGTGGGATTTTCTAGACAATAGAAAGCAGTAAAAGGGTCTAACTAGAAATTTACATTTTTGATCAATTGATTTGTGTAAGAAAAACATTCGATTTCTTAGTACATTGAATATAGATATAAAAAGTGAACAGGAAAAGCAGCATTCAAGGACGACAGTCAGCCACAAACACACACAGAAACAAGGAACAAAATTAAAGATGAATAAAAGGCCAAATAAGACATCACAAACACAAAAGGGTTGACAATAGGTCTGCCGCCTTGGAACGGTCAGTGGCAAAAAAGGCCGCTGGGGGGTTTAAACCAGGTTCTAGGGTGCACCAAACCTCACACTTACCCTACTGTCAACCCAATAAAACGGGACAGTGTAAATAAAGATAATACAAAAATACAATAGCCTAGAAAGCCACACAAAATGTACTCGATGACATGGCAGAAGCAAGAGTAACAAGAGAATAAACCATTGAGGGCACGACAAGACAAGACTGCAGAAAAACATCAAAGTGACCGTCCTTTTGGGCTTTAGTGCATTATGGTTCCACAAATGGTGTACCGGATGCTCAACTTATGGTACAGACAGCTTTACGATGGTATAGACAGCTGTGCCATGAAAGAGTTTATTAACTCATAGTCATGAAGATACGAGTTATGAATAGTTACTTAGAAGCCAATAAGTTGCCTTACTTTCAAAACTATATAGGCACAGTATAAACGGTTTTTACCAGCCAGACCAAACCCCAAAACTGTAGAATCGACTTAAGAGTTATCAATTTATAATCCATTTTACACATATTCAATCACGGGTACTTTTAAGAATCCATGAATAAACATATACTTTTTATCCCACATATACATTAGTATATGACCTGAAACGTTTTTATAGAGCAGTATTTGCCGTTATTGGGCGGGTTACTTTCTTTAGGTAGATGGATTAAGTTAAAGACATTTTAGACACCAACCTCTTAAAATTAAAAATGTTTTATTTCATGTACACACAGTGTTAGCAGAATTTAAACATGTAAACTATCTAGTTTAGTTAATAGTTAAATACAGAATATCTTTTTTCCTGTTTTTTAAACTCTCAATCTCAATTTTACCAACGACCGCCGCCGCGCCCTCTACCGCCCCGGCAACCACGGTCCCATCCACGGCCTCCTCTTCGACCACCGCGACGCCATCCACAACGTCCACCGCGACGCCACCAACCACGTCCACGGCGACGCCAATCACCACGTCCACCACGTCCACCTCGTCCACGTCCACCACGTCTACCCGATCTACCACCCCGGTCCCATCCATCCGGGTCCCATCCTCCACCGCTAGAAATAATGAAAAATAACTTAATTATACAATAATGATATACTACTAACCATATACATGCTATACTTGTTTCTAAAAATAGTTTATGTGAACGATGCATGTATGGATATATGATCTTGTATGGTATTAATTATATTTCAAATCGGAGCTAAGGTCGTTCACTTTCAATTTTAGAAATATATATGAAAGAAAGAGTTCAGTTCAAAGAGCGATTACAGTAATTACTGAAGAAATATAAAAAGATCGGACAGGGAAAGTAGCATTCAAGGACAGTCAACCACAAAATACAGAAACAAACACGCAAACATACAAACAAGAAGGCAAAAGTAATAATAAATACAAACGACCTCACAAACACAAAAGGGTTGACAATAGGGCTACCGCCTTGGAACGGTCAGTGGCAAAGCAGGCCACTGGGGTTTTCAACCGGTTCTAGGGTCCACCAAACCTCACACTTACCCTACTTCATCCCTTTAAAACAGGACAGTGTAAATAAAGAAATCCCCGCCATGATCTAATCTCTAACCAACAAGGCAGCATCAATAGGCAATATAAGTAAAACACAAATATGCTCGTGTAAATATAATACAAAAAACAAATAGCCTAGAAAGCCACAATGAAGGTACTCAATGACTTGACAGAAGCCAAGGCACGACAAGAAAGATCATAGACAAACATTAAAAGCCACCGTCCCAATGGGCTTTAGGTAGGCGTCATCATAGGGTCCACAGCCTGTCCGGTCATCGTACAATTAAAGAGGAAAGCATAGTGACGAACTGTAAAAGGGTTCACCACCAAGCATGCAGTACGTTGCAAAATGATAGGGTCATAACCTCTTTTGATAAACTTTTTAACAAGTTTAATAAAGATAGAAGCCGCCTTCAGTTTCATGAAATAAGTATTTAACAGCATATTCTATTCCTATTCTATTGAATGCTAAATATTCAATAATTAACCTCCCCATTGGCAATCGTGACTGAGTATTCGATTGCCGCATGCTTTGGAAGCTAAACATTCTGTTTGACGTTGTCATGTATCAAAAGAATCGGACCATTTAGACGAAGTTCCTTTTTTTTTTAAATTGGTCTTCAGAACCGCACAATACAATTGCTTTTTGTATTGCTATGGAACAGATTTTACGTTGAGTTTTTCTTTAGATAGCATCTGGCCTTAAACAAAATATCTAGGTATCTGGATGATATATTAAATGAATGAATGAGTGGTGTTTTACGGCACGTCGACACATAAATATGTCATATTGTCATAACTTAATGTAATATATTTTGGTTGACTGTGATCTGTGAGTGCTACATACCCTTTTCCAATATTGTAACTGTGTACATGTTTGTGACAATATATTTCAAAACGTTACTTCTTTAAAATATAGTTGCAAGTATTGTACTTAAACACTTTTTTTAATAAAAAAGCAACCTTAAATACAAGTTCAAACGTTTTGTCGGTGTAAGTTATGCCATGCCATATCATTTTCGTTCGTAATTTTATGACTTCAAAAATCGTTTATGGGATCGGGAATTCCAACATGAGGTAATATTGTTTTTTCTTTGCATACAGGATAAGGTTATCCACGTTTTACATGGGTGATGGAAAGCCTGATCTTACACATAGGGGAAGATTAAAAGTCTCGCGCACCAACAATGACGTCAATAACGTCAACAATTGCATGACGTCATTGTGTAAAACAAAAACATAAAAGACGTTAGTTATTGGCGACGTTAACACACACGATCTCAATGACAAGCAAGAAAAGAGAATCAATCATGGGTAACCGGTCAGATAGAGAATTCCAACTCTCGGTATAATTGACGCTTGTTCTTGTAACATTGGCATTGTGAACACTAACGTCGCTACTACCGTTGTTTAGTGGTTATTTACACAATGATGCCATGCAACTGTTAAAGTTATCGCCGCTATTGTTAATGCGCGTGTATTTAACCCTTAACCCGCTACATGTATGTAATGGACTGATCTTTCTTTTTTAGGGGAAATGAATGATCAGCAGCCGGACATTGTAAACCTTGATCAGTTTACTCGCAGGCTGATCTGGGTTTACAATGTACGCAACGGCAATTATAGTCTTTATTAGCGGGTTAATAGTTTATATGCCCCCGTGTGTAAGATCAGGCTTTCAAACACTCATGTAAAACGCGGATAACCTTATCCGACATGCAAGGATATATTATAGATCTATAGTCTTCAATGACAGGAGAGCGGATTTGTATAGCTAGCTGAAATTCACTGTTTTAAGGCAGGTAATTGCATTAAACAAGACCTCAGTCTGAGGGTGTCTCGCCCACCGCGGCATATGAAATATTTTATTAAATTTGTACTTAGCTGATGTCCACTAAAAAAGAGAGTATGATAATGGACCTCCTTGGAAACGACAACACTTCATATGACCAAGTATCAAACAAATAAAAGCGACGTTATCATAAGGAGTTAAGTTACTGAGGTTAATTGGTTTAACCAGGGTGTAATTTTGGGAAAATAATGCAAAATATGACCTTGACCTTGGTAATTTGTGTCGTTCAGTGATGTCCACCAAAGCCAACAATACATATGACCAAGTATCAAACAAAGAAAATGAGGCAATCACATACAGTTAACTGAGGTTACGTTACCTAACCAAGGTTGTTACCTAACCAAGGTTAAGTTGGACCTTGACCTTGGTAATGTTGGCATTATGTGATGTCGTTTGACCCAACAAAGCATCCGACAAAGTTTTAAAAAAATCGAGCAGCGGTTGTTGAGATATAGCTGATTTAAAATGTGGCGGAAAAGTGACTTCTATGTCTCGCTACCCACTATCGTGGGCGAGACAAAAATGGGTTTTTTTAACTTTGTGTCTAATGCTGGGGGCCGTCCCATAACGCGTTTGTATGTATTAAAAATATTGAAACATAGAAACAGATTTTTCATCATTTGTATATTGGTTTTATTGCTGTCCTAAAACAATGACGATATATCAACAAAATGATTCATGTAGACTAAGTATGGCTAAGATGTTAACTTTTTGTGTGTTTTTCCTTAATTTATAAAAGTAAAGTAATTTGAATCAATATAGTAATGTTATTCAAGGAAAAACTAATATGGTCTATATATATATATATATATATATACATGGCCGAATCATTTAATGATCGTGTTTGTTGAAAATAAGCATGCTTTTCATTCTTCGTGAATTTAACGCGAGGAATGTGCATTTATATTTCAGTTAATGTATATAGTTGCAAAAATTGGGATGATACGACCCATATACCTTGTATGTCAAGAACTTGAAACAGTTAAACGTCATAAATAATGCACTTGTAAACAATAAATAAACATATAAACTTACCCACGGTCACCTCTTCTACCACCTACTTCTCCTCTGTCCCAACGTTGTCCGTTGACAACTGTAAAAGCAATTGTATTCATTAACACACGCAATGTAAGGTTTCTGGACACACGTTGTATCCGTCGGGGTTTGCATTCCAGCTCTACCCTTGAAATCGTATGCCACTCAAATGGTTTAAAAACGCACAAACTAAAGATCGCAAAGTATATTTCAAAAGAATGCAGAACATTGTATTCAAATCTGCTCATTATTATCGATATTTTGAGCTTTAAATATTGTTCAATTCTCAATAAATGGGCTAATCCAGTTCTCAAACTGGGCTAATCAGCCCACATAGAAGGCCAATATAATATTAACTGTTAAGTTCCGGAAAGCTTGACATTTTAGACGGGACACCCGACCATTTTGATTCTTAAACTAAAAACTACGACCTATTTCTTATTTTTCTACACAAATTGAATATTTCCAAAAGTTACTTTATAATTTTTAAAATGGTTCAAATTTTTCTCTTTATATTAAAACGTTGAGTGTAAAGCTCCATCTGTAAAGAAAAAATAACTAAGAAAAAGTAAATATTTTTTATTTCACCCGATATGTTAGCATTGAGTACATGCCACCTTCAACAAAACTTCAACTCAAACTGACAGTCCATAAATAAATCAACTGAAATACCAACGCTCGAAAATACCTAAAGATTGCTGTGTGACTCTTTAATGATCACGGTGGCAAAACGACGTGACTTTTTTCTCATGTTCACGGCAAAACATTGTCACCAAAGCGCTAGATTCGGGAACGTGTTTGCTACATAACCTTCTTAATACCACGAATTGTGTTTATATAATGTGCACATACGCCTACAAGATTAACGCTTTCCTCCGCCACAAAAAGGTAATTAGATTCATCCAGTACTTTCTGAGATTACTCCGTCCAAGTCCTAGAAATGAAAGAGGGTTTCACTGTATACATCGGGATAGTCTCAGAAAGTACACATTGAATCGAATTACATTCTGGGATGAAGAAATACCTCGATTTATATGTGTATGTGTGCTTTAGTTGAACAAAACCCTATCAAAAAGTCACGTGGTTTCGCCCCCGTAGTGAATATACTAATAAAGGTGTTCTTATTCAGAAATAACGAACAATGTATGGTTTGTGTATGTTATTGATAAAACTAAGACAAGTCTTTCGAAACAAGTAAGCAAAAATATAGCTTCCTATATTAGGGATCTCAGTACAGAGCTTAGAGCTACAATGTACGTCTATGAAAATGAATAGGTGAAGTATGACGTAAAGTGTTATCTAATAGTGTTATCAAATTTCGGCAACACGTTTTAGATAGAGCGAGTTTTATATATTTTCAATTCATTTACGGATGATAACGGCGAACGTTAAACAATTACATGACATATCATATGTAAGGCCTTAGAACAAAACAGCTGAACATATCACAACAAACGTTTAGGAAAAGTACATGCTTATAAGCGCAATAAGCGCAATAGTTAAAACAGGTTAGCGAAATAGTTTAAATGATATCACATTAAAACTTTTAGCAGTAAGACAAATAGAACTGTTAGGCCAAGACACTGAAATAAGACGGATATCTTAATTCTGTATGCAAGAAAAAAGAATGTTTTAGCTATAATTTAAAGGTCAGGATACAGTAAATTGTACAATATGATTTGTTTATTGTACTCGTCAATGTCGTGTTGAAAACCTGTATTGGACTCGACGCTACTCAATGCCTACGAAAACACACGCGTGTAACTCTCTACATCATAATGTCAAACTAAGAACATGACAATGCAAGATTTATTTTAACTTACATATAAATGGTTTAGGCCATTATAAAGGTAAATGAAGCTGTAAACAGAATCCCAATGTTCTCTGAAAGCAAACAATATGAAAACTACATACCAGACAATGAAAACAATGTCGTGACCACAATCAACGCCAGAACAATCCATGACAACTTCATCTTCCTGTGCTTTAGCTCTGCTGTAACACTTTGTTTTAAACTGTCAATGTATTTCAGAATAAATATATATAGTATTCGAAAAAGTTGACCTTTGTGCTTCAGTTACTGTGACATTTGAGGTCTATAGAGGGAAATAAATTGTGGCACATCGAATGAGTTAATAATTTAGCATGTTAGGGTTTTAGCGTGTAGGCATGGCAAAGTGAAGTGACTAATTACATGCAAATCTAATTTACATGGTAAACCATTTTTAAACATTCTACTGTAAAGAAGAACTATATTAAGGGATACCATTTTGTAAAACGTGTGTCCTTCGTAAAAATAATATTGATTCCCCCTTTTTACATGTCATTGACAAATTGGCTGCTGTGTTAAGTGTTGACATAATTGACAGTTTCCGCATGAAATAAAAAAATAAAGCATCTGATTATGACTGTTAGCCCCTGGGTATATATTTAATCGAATGTAAGACATTCCTACGATACCAGACATTAATATAACGACTGACTAGTTTGGAGCATGAAATCAATCAATCAAATATACAGGACTCATTTAGTTGTAGATGTGTTTACATAATGTAACGCTTGTGTTTGTTTTGTAAAACAAATGAGTATTTATAAAAAAAAAGAGTGCCGTTATAAATTTGGACTAAATGTTCAATGCATTTATTGCACTCAGATAAATCAAAACATATATTTCATAATTCAAAGACCTATTGTTTTATTAACAAAAGGAAATAGGTATAGAAGTCCTACAGGAAATGTAGCATACACAGAACACAGTCAACCAAAACAAGCATTCTAAACAAAAAAACATTTAATATATAAATAATATTTAATATGTAAAATAGAATCTAAAAGCAAATTTGCGACACCATCAATATAAAAAGAGTTGACAATACGGGTACTGTCTTGGAACGGTCAGTGTTAAAAAGACCGTCTAGGGTTCAACCAGGTTCTGGAGTGCACCAAACCTCACTCTCACTCTTACCGTGTTATCATCCCAATAAAACGGGACAGTGTAAGTAAAGAAATCCCATCCTGGCTATAATCTCTAACAAACTAGGCAACAATAAAAGGCAATATAAATATAAAACACAAATGATCCTGTATATATGAATATAAAAACAAAAAAAGCCTATAAAGCCACAAAGCAAGTACTCAGTCACTTGGCAGAAGCCAGAGCAACAAGACAAAAAACATCAAATTTACGACAAGACAGGATTGAAGACAAACATCAAACGTTACCCTCCTTTAAGGATTTAGGAAGACGTCATCATAAGGTCCACAATATGTCCGGTCATCGCACAGTCAAAGGGAACAGCATAATGGTGAAATGATAATGGGTCAACCATTAAACAGCCAATGCGTTAAAAGGGATAGAGGCATAACCTCTTTTGATAAACGTGTTAACACATTTAATAACTATTGCATAGAACTGATCATTACCAAGTCGCTTACTAAGTTTGTAAATCACGTCGCCATAGAAGTCATGATGTAATAGTCATGATCGCAGAATAGTTCTTAAATTACTTATATATTTAAAACTTTATCAGGTTTATCAGGTTTACGATAATACACTTTAGCAAAAAAAATCGCAGTTTTGTAACAGTAACTCTGATGCAATAGCGTTTTAAATAAAAACGTCCTCAACTCGACTCCAAGCTCTAGAAAAACTAATAGTTGAGAGACATAAACCCAGAAGAAGTTGCTTGTGGAACATCACCGTTTACGATGGCACAATTAATGATATCAAAATCGACTGCAATGGCGCAAAACAATGTTTGACAGTTCAGTATTTAGAATGTGATTTATTACGCCATTGAGTAAAAATATATTATCAGATTATCAGTTGTGCCCATTTGTTTAAATAAAACGAGTTTGAGCTTCGATATATATATTGCTGTCTTGTGTTAACTTGGATGGAAGACACGGTTATGCATTCCTTTCAATAAACATACCTATCCAATATAATGCTTAACATCCATAGTGGGGTCAATAGTTTGTCGCCAAATAAAATCCTTTCAGAAAAGTGCGTGTATCTGAGTTGACATAAGATGACCTTGTGGATTCATTTCATTAGAAAGTGGTCTAGATGATAAATTTTACCGTTCTTAATATAACCTTTGCATAACTACAAAGCTACTACTTCGAGGATACTGTTACCATTAACTTCGAACAACCTTTGCAAAATAGTATTATCGTAACATTTAAAATATAGAAGTAATTTGAGAACTATTCTGTGAAACGACTATCACTATCTGATTTATATAGTGAATTGATTTACAAAATTCGTAAGATACTTGGTCATGATCACTTTAATACGATCTTTATTTAACATGTTTAACAGTTTATTAAAAGAGGTTATGACCATATCATTTTGAAACGCACCGAATATTTAGTGGTTGACCCATTTACAGTTCGTCACTATGCCATACAGTTCGCCATTGTGCGAAAGGACAGATTATGGACCATATAATGGCGTCTAGCTAAATCCTCAAAGGACATTTGCGTTTGATATTTGTCTTAAATATTGTCTTGTCGTATCCTTAATGGTTAGTTATCTTGTTGCTCTGGCTCCTGCCAAGTCATTAAGTACTTGCTTTATGACTTTCTAGGCTTTTGTTTTTATATTCATATATACATTATTGTCTATGTGTTATACTTATATTGCCTATTAATTATGTCTTGTTTGTTAGAGAATAAAGCATGGTGGGGAATTCTTTATGGGCTCTGCCCCGTTTTATGGGGATGACAATAGGGTAAGCGTGAGGTATGGTGCACCACAGAACCTGGTTTATACACCCATCGCCATTTTCGCCACTGACCGTTCCAAACCTTATTTTAAACCCGTTTGCTTGTGTGATATATAATGCCTTGTTTCTTATTAACATTGTATTTGTTGTTTGTTTTTGGGGTGACTATGTTCAGTGAAGCCTACATTTCCTTTTTCTGCACACAAAAGCCCAATCTCTACCCAAAGTACACCCATTCCTCATTTGACTCTGTCAACGTCAAAGGATGTAGGTCGAACGGTTAGGTCACGTGATTATTCAAAAACGTTATGACGATGTTTTTAATTGATCTGCAAAGATAAAATATAGACCAATATTAAATAATTTTAATTTTTATTTCTGAGTTAATTTATTTTAGTAATTTTCTGCTATTGAGTTTCGGTTTGAAATGTTTACATATGCGTTTCCGATTGAGGAGACCTAAGTACGTATATTTTGTAGTAAAATAGTCTCGATTAAAACTAAATTGTTTTCATGCATTATTTCAAATCTTGCAACACTTAATTTGCAAATATTCTGAAAATTATATTTACACTAGAAATAAATAAGTTTCAGGCAAACATATTCCAATTTAACAGGTATTACCAAAATCTTGTAATTTAGTAGTTAGCAGAGGTATATGTGAGTGCAAGGAACGATAACTCTGCGTGGAGATTGCCAAAAGCCATCAGCCGATTTTATACGCGCATTTTCTCACGCGCATTCATGACGTCGAAAGTCATCGGTTTTGCAAATAAACGTATAACGTCGGTGGTTATGCATCAGTTATACTTTTTGACGTCACTTGTTGATCCTCAAAAGTTGAAAGTAAGAACTTTAAAGAAGTACTTTACCATTACAGCCTTGAAAATACTGTCGCCAACGTTTTTCAAAATAATCTAACAAACTCCCAATCTGAGGGACGATTCTAACCAACCAATTTTCCCCGATCTGTGTTCTGAATCCGCGTAGCGTAGTGTAGTGAGGAACAGAAGCGTGCTGGCTATTAGAGTAGTTACCTATATCCGCGTAGCATAGTGTAGTGAGGAACAGAAGCTTGCTGGCTATTAGAGTAGTTACCTATATACCGTAGCGTAGTGTAGTGAGGAACAGAAGCGTGCTGGCTATTAGAGTAGTTACCTATATCCGCGTAGCATAGTGTAGTGAGGAACAGAAGCTTGCTGGCTATTAGAGTAGTTACCTATATACCGTAGCATAGTGTAGTGAGGAACAGAAGCGTGCTGGCTATTAGAGTAGTTACCTATATCCGCGTAGCATAGTGTAGTGAGGAACAGAAGCGTGCTGGCTATTAGAGTAGTTACCTATAATCCGCGTAGCGTAGTGTAGTGAGGAACAGAAGCGTGCTGGCTATTAGAGTAGTTACCTATATCCGCGTAGCATAGTGTAGTGAGGAACAGAAGCGTGCTGGCTATTAGAGTAGTTACCTATAATCCGCGTAGCGTAGTGTAGTGAGGAACAGAAGCTTGCTGGCTATTAGAGTAGTTACCTATATCCGCGTAGCATAGTGTAGTGAGGAACAGAAGCGTGCTGGCTATTAGAGTAGTTACCTATATCCGCGTAGCATAGTGTAGTGAGGAACAGAAGCGTGCTGGCTATTAGAGTAGTTACCTATATCCGCGTAGCGTAGTGTAGTGAGGAACAGAAGCGTGCTGGCTATTAGAGTAGTTACCTATATCCGCGTAGCATAGTGTAGTGAGGAACAGAAGCGTGCTGGCTATTAGAGTAGTTACCTATAATCCGCGTAGCGTAGTGTAGTGAGGAACAGAAGCGTGCTGGCTATTAGAGTAGTTACCTATAATCCATGTAGCGTAGTGTAGTGAGGAACAGAAGCGTGCTGGCTATTAGAGTAGTTACCTATAATCCATGTAGCGTAGTGTAGTGAGGAACAGATGCTTGCTGGCTATTAGAGTAGTTACCTATAATCCGCGTAGCATAGTGTAGTGAGGAACAGAAGCTTGCTGGCTATTAGAGTAGTTACCTATATCCGCGTAGCATAGTGTAGTGAGGAACAGAAGCGTGCTGGCTATTAGAGTAGTTACCTATAATCCGCGTAGCGTAGTGTAGTGAGGAACAGAAGCGTGCTGGCTATTAGAGTAGTTACCTATATCCGCGTAGCATAGTGTAGTGAGGAACAGAAGCGTGCTGGCTATTAGAGTAGTTACCTATAATCCGCGTAGCGTAGTGTAGTGAGGAACAGAAGCGTGCTGGCTATTAGAGTAGTTACCTATAATCCGCGTAGCGTAGTGTAGTGAGGAACAGAAGCGTGCTGGCTATTAGAGTAGTTACCTATATCCGCGTAGCATAGTGTAGTGAGGAACAGAAGCGTGCTGGCTATTAGAGTAGTTACCTATAATCCGCGTAGCATAGTGTAGTGAGGAACAGAAGCGTGCTGGCTATTAGAGTAGTTACCTATAATCCGCGTAGCATAGTGTAGTGAGGAACAGAAGCGTTCTGGCTATTAGAGTAGTTACCTATATCCGCGTAGCATAGTGTAGTGAGGAACAGAAGCGTGCTGGCTATTAGAGTAGTTACCTATAATCCGCGTAGCATAGTGTAGTGAGGAACAGAAGCGTGCTGGCTATTAGAGTAGTTACCTATAATCCGCGTAGCATAGTGTAGTGAGGAACAGAAGCGTGCTGGCTATTAGAGTAGTTACCTATAATCCGCGTAGCATAGTGTAGTGAGGAACAGAAGCTTGCTGGCTATTAGAGTAGTTACCTATATCCGCGTAGCATAGTGTAGTGAGGAACAGAAGCGTGCTGGCTATTAGAGTAGTTACCTATAATCCGCGTAGCATAGTGTAGTGAGGAACAGAAGCGTGCTGGCTATTAGAGTAGTTACCTATAATCCGCGTAGCATAGTGTAGTGAGGAACAGAAGCTTGCTGGCTATTAGAGTAGTTACCTATATCCGCGTAGCGTAGTGTAGTGAGGAACAGAAGCGTGCTGGCTATTAGAGTAGTTACCTATAATCCGCGTAGCATAGTGTAGTGAGGAACAGAAGCGTGCTGGCTATTAGAGTAGTTACCTATAATCCGCGTAGCATAGTGTAGTGAGGAACAGAAGCTTGCTGGCTATTAGAGTAGTTACCTATATCCGCGTAGCGTAGTGTAGTGAGGAACAGAAGCGTGCTGGCTATTAGATTAGTTACCTATAATCCGCGTAGCGTAGTGTAGTGAGGAACAGAAGCGTGCTGGCTATTAGAGTAGTTACCTATATCCGCGTAGCATAGTGTAGTGAGGAACAGAAGCTTGCTGGCTATTAGAGTAGTTACCTATATCCGCGTAGCATAGTGTAGTGAGGAACAGAAGCGTGCTGGCTATTAGAGTAGTTACCTATAATCCGCGTAGCATAGTGTAGTGAGGAACAGAAGCTTGCTGGCTATTAGAGTAGTTACCTATAATCCGCGTAGCATAGTGTAGTGAGGAACAGAAGCTTGCTGGCTATTAGAGTAGTTACCTATATCCGCGTAGCATAGTGTAGTGAGGAACAGAAGCGTGCTGGCTATTAGAGTAGTTACCTATATCCGCGTAGCATAGTGTAGTGAGGAACAGAAGCTTGCTGGCTATTAGATTAGTTACCTATAATCCGCGTAGCGTAGTGTAGTGAGGAACAGAAGCTTGCTGGCTATTAGAGTAGTTACCTATATCCGCGTAGCATAGTGTAGTGAGGAACAGAAGCGTGCTGGCTATTAGAGTAGTTACCTATATCCGCGTAGCATAGTGTAGTGAGGAACAGAAGCTTGCTGGCTATTAGAGTAGTTACCTATAATCCGCGTAGCATAGTGTAGTGAGGAACAGAAGCGTGCTGGCTATTAGAGTAGTTACCTATATCCGCGTAGCATAGTGTAGTGAGGAACAGAAGCTTGCTGGCTATTAGAGTAGTTACCTATAATCCGCGTAGCGTAGTGTAGTGAGGAACAGAAGCTTGCTGGCTATTAGAGTAGTTACCTATAATCCGCGTAGCATAGTGTAGTGAGGAACAGAAGCGTGCTGGCTATTAGAGTAGTTACCTATAATCCGCGTAGCGTAGTGTAGTGAGGAACAGAAGCGTGCTGGCTATTAGAGTAGTTACCTATAATCCGCGTAGCGTAGTGTAGTGAGGAACAGAAGCGTGCTGGCTATTAGAGTAGTTACCTATAATCCGCGTAGCGTAGTGTAGTGAGGAACAGAAGCGTGCTGGCTATTAGAGTAGTTACCTATATCCGCGTAGCATAGTGTAGTGAGGAACAGAAGCGTGCTGGCTATTAGAGTAGTTACCTATATCCGCGTAGCGTAGTGTAGTGAGGAACAGAAGCGTGCTGGCTATTAGAGTAGTTACCTATAATCCGCGTAGCATAGTGTAGTGAGGAACAGAAGCGTGCTGGCTATTAGAGTAGTTACCTATATCCGCGTAGCGTAGTGTAGTGAGGAACAGAAGCGTGCTGGCTATTAGAGTAGTTACCTATATACCGTAGCATAGTGTAGTGAGGAACAGAAGCGTGCTGGCTATTAGAGTAGTTACCTATATACCGAGTTGAACGGAAATGACCGATCTATGATTCCGCCTAATATGTATTACATTAGTGTGTTATGATATGTATGGCATTGTTTTTATTACACACCCGCACCGCCGTTATACAATAAATAACCACGTGTACTAGACTAAGTTTAAGTATTCCTTTATTTCAGCTAGTGTCCATGCTTTGCCAATGAATACTATGTCTTTCTAAATAGGTTTTAGTCAGTAGTATGACTTGTAATCAATCTTGTCAGAAATTAAACAGGACATAAGCCATTAATATGTAGGTAATTTTGCTATTAGCATATACATTGAGTTTGAACGCTGTCATTGAGGTGAATTTTTGGTATAAATATAAATATATTAATGGATGACATCCGTGGCCGGGAAGGTAAAGACGCTGCGTTTGAAACGTTCTCGCCTATCAACGCTGCGTGTTCGAATCCCACTGGGAGCCCGACTTATAAAGGAGAAAATGTCGATTCCTATGGACGAGGGGAGGTATTAAGTACTGGTTCTACCCAGGAAAAGATGGTTGGTATGCCTCTACTACGATTGCAATGAATGAGAGTCTCCCTGTTTTATCACTGAAATTACCTCTGACCGTACACTGATGGACGAAATCAGTGAAGTAATAATCTTATTACTTCAATAATCTTATTACTTCACTGACGAAATAAAGGGATTCTGAAAACGGCTGTGAACAGATCTGAGATGTACCGGCTTACATGGCACACGAATAGACTTCAGAACACGTGACCGCTCTGTTTACTTTCCCTTTCAACAGGCGAAACATTGAGTGTAAAGGCATCGGCGAAATTTATATGTTTCTATATATTTATTTATATATATATATATATACATATATATATATTGTTTATTGTTTTAAGCCAAATATGGCCTATGAACATGTTTACATAATAAATACAAATAAATGTGGTTAGATGGCATGTTGTTAGTACATGTACTTAGAATAACAAAACATTGCAATACCATAGAATACATTCGGTACTATTACGAGCATAATGAAACAAAAGTATATAAACCAACAAGCGAAATGTGTGAGAAAACACTCAAGTACTGTTTGCTTTAATGTTTTATACCATAGTCGTGTTAATAAGCGGATACGATGGCACCAATTTTACAAAAAAACGTTATCATGCTATAACATATCCGAAAGAAAAAAAAGACTCGTCAGTGTCTTATCAATCGTCAGTGTCTTATCAAAAGTGTCAATATGTTGGTACATGAGTGTGACATTAATTTAAATATTATAATGAACATTCAAATGACAATGCTTTCTTTGATATATATTGTGGGATTCGATAAATGTGTTTTAAGTTTTAATATTCATGAGCTGTCTACACCGATGTCGGTAGACAGTCTCCTTTATTTAATGTGAAATCGTGCCATTAAAAACCGTAATCAAAATCTTCAAACAAAAATGATTTGTACTTATAAATTTAAGTATGTTTTATAAAAAAAAGTTCTATTACAAACTGTATTAATTATAACTATGTATTGTTCAAATTCTTTCACACAATACTAATATTTGTGTTATATATTAGTTTAAAATAGTATACGTTTTGTTGCAACTGAAATATCCATATATATACGAGTAGCACAACTTAATTCTATATTATTATATGGATCGTAATACATAACGAGAATTAGAAGATTGGTATTAAAAATGTGTTTGTGACACTTCATGTTCTTTTCTTCAGGTGTAAATCCATAACGTTCACATCCGGTCAACTTCCGGTAGGTTGAGATATTCAGTAGGTGAAAATAAAGGCGTTAACTCGGACTTTATCCTCAATCTCTATATGAAAAATGAAAATATTAGAACCTTTAAATTAAATGTATCCATATTGGTGTTTTAAAATCAGACAACACCAAAAGAAGATACGTATTTGTACACAAAAAAGTTTTTAATATAATTATCACTACAAACTTGTTTCATAAAGGGCTAAAGTCAGTTGAGCACGGACAATAAACACCGAGTTTACCCACTACCAGAATATGGAGGTCAATTTTATATTTTATTGATCACTGGTCAAATTATTTTGATGATGTCATGTGAAAGTTATGAATATACCTATTATAACTGACTCAAATAAGCCTGATTAACAGATATGAGCCTTATATACTGAACAAAAAAAGAAACTTCCGCATTTTAAGCTGTGATTTGCATAGGGTTGACTTTGTTACACTTTGTACAACAATCTAGATATAATTTCATCACTTTATACTTATCACTCAATCATTCGGATCAATATTAATAATCATCAAGACCAGAGTTAGTGTGTTGCTGCTAAAACATGTTTTATTCAAATTGCGAAATCATTATAGTTGTATTATAAAGGGAGGTAATCTGAAAATATTCATTCTTGAAAGCTGTATGGCGCAAAAGTGAGTGAACATGTCAGCTTACTTTCTTCGTCTCTTTGGTGCTGGGGTTATCTTCTGTTTATTTCAATAGAACAAAACTCTGTTAAATCAAAGTTTAAACCACAAGACCCGGAAACAGCTGTGTAAACCAAAACAAGGTGAATAACTTTGCGTACAAGTTTGATTCAAGGACAATTGTTTAATGACAGTGCTGGCCTTTTAACAAAGGTATTAACATATAAGACCAAACAAAATATATTTTCATTGTGTCTACATGTATGGGTAAAGTTGCGGAAGTTTCTTTTTTTGTTGAGTATATTTATTGATTATACCTCACATATAACGCCCATAATAAAACTCCATAGACAACAATGTGTACTTTCTAAGGAAAGAGGGTTTTTTTAAAGTTTTTTTCGGTTCTCAAACCCTTCGATCCTTTACAAAAATGAAAAACAAAAATCAAAAATCAAATCAAAAAAAATATTTAAAAAAGACACAAACAAATGTTTGAAAAAAAGTATCCGTTATTAATTTTTGGTCACCCATTTCAAACAACCAAATTATCATGTTTAAAAATTAACGTAAAATCACAATATTATAGGTTATTGAATTTGTATGGCTAAATATTACTTGGAACGAGTTGTTTTGGCAAAGGACGCCGAGCTTGTCCTGCGCCAAAACAACGAGTTCCAAGTAATATTTAGCCATACAAATTCAATAACCTTTTTTTTGTATACTTTCATATTGTTTTCGATCAATGTTAATTGTATGACTATTACATTGCATTGTATTTGTGTTATTTTTATAGCTTTTGATGGAATTCTTATCTTGTCATTCAGTTTCATTTTGTGTGGATAATTATTTTTGCGCGAAAACGACGTCGACGTCGGATGACGTCATTAAAAACATCAAGCGATTTTCTTAAAGATTCGATAACGTTAAAAACAGTGGGTGAGTGACCATTTCAATTCTTTTATCAATTTCTGACACAAAAGGTTGAAAAGAAACACGTATTTTTTTGTTGACACTATAGGAAGGATTCCGTTATTTTATTTAAAAGTAGTTCTTTATTTCTATTTCGCAGCTCTTAGCAAGCACGAGAAAAAGTTCTGGTGCAATATCAATGTGTGCAATATCGTAGAATATTGCACACTTTAGCTCAATGCAGAATAAACGGGACAATATGAAAGTATACAATAACATGTTTTATTGTATACTTTCATATTGTCCCGTTTAGTTTGCATTGAGCTAAGTGTGCAATATACTACGATATTGCACACATTGATATTGCACCGGAACTTTTTCTCGTGCTTGCTAAGAGCCGCGAAATAAAATAAAGAACTACTAACGGAATCCTTCCTATACAGTTGTGTCAACAAAAAAGTACGTGGTTTTTTTTCAACCTTTTATGGCAGAAATTAATAAAATAATTGAAATGGTCATCAACCAATGTTTTTAACGTTATCGAACGGTAAACACACTTTAGAAAATCGCTTGATGTTTTTAATGACGTCATCCGACGTCGACGTCGTTTTCGCGCAAAATAATCATCCACACAAAATTAAACCGAATGACAAGATACGAATTCCATCAAAAGCTATAAAAAAATAACACAAATACAATGAAAAGTTATAGTCATACAATTAACATTGATCGAAAACAATATGAAAGTATACAATAAAAATATAAATTTGTTCAGGTCCATTTTATGTTTTACAATGTGACTAACACCATTACAACATACACACTTATAAAGGTTCAGATTTTTTATTTTGTCTCCTCCTGTGGAACTTTTTCCGAAAAAATCTGAGAACCCAAAAAATAAAACAATCTGGCCTTACTGTATGACGCGCGTAATTTAGCGGGATAGTAAATCGCAGGGTGATGGTAAAAAAAATCGCAAGCGCGGCTGTGGGGCACGTTGGTGTGTATACCGCTTTGGCGACGTCATCGGCTCAGCATTGTGAAATTGCCATTTTTAACTCATCACAACTCAAACGTACTTTACCGATTTCAATAAACTACCACTCATTTTCTTAATTATACAAGCATACGATATAACTGATTGAAAAACAAATCCGGCAAAGCGATATCGTTACTGAAAACGAAACTTGTTTTGCCCGAGGAAATTTCGATATAATAAAATAAATATCCCATTCATGAGAGGGGGTGAAGTACGAATGTTCATACTCCGTGTGAGCATTCTTACTACCAGCCTCTAATGAAAATGATATTCATATAATATTACTATATATTATATTGGTGTAATAATAGTACGGATATAACATTATTAGTTATTAGAATTCTTTACAGGGGACATGGGCTCACATTCCCTGCCTGGAAATTATATTCACCCGAGCCGTTAGGCGAGGGGGAGTATATATTTCCAGGCAGGGAATGTGAGCCCATGTTCCCTGTCAAGAATCCTAATAATGAATTTGTCATACTTCAAAGTTGTAACCATTTATTTAAGAAAAAAAAGCCGAACACACGATTTCATTTTTATTGCGCCAGTTTTTCCGTAACGTGCCTCAAACTAGACGTTGTTTACTTTCGTGACGTCATCGCTCTAACGTCGTTAAATTTAGCGGATTTTTAATAAAATAAACGTATTTTGTCACTATGTTAATGTTTTATTATCTGTAAAATTGCCAAAAAAAAATATACTTACGATTATTTCAGACTTTTACACATAGTGGAAAGCGCAGAAAAGCGATAGGAAGGAAACAATCGGCGGTTTCCAAAACGAATCGGCAACGTTATCGTCGCCATTTTGTTTTTGTGTATTTGAGTAATGGGGTTCGTCCTATGTTCACGTCTCGAGACGTAGACATGGGCTCATGTCTACGGCGCATTGACCAATGAAATCCTGAGAATTTTCTTTGCAGTATGATAAAACTTATTAGAACAATTCTGTAGCGTCTCCGTGGCCGAATGTTTAACGACGTTGCGTTGTAAACCTTCGCCTCTCACCGCTGCGGGTTCAAATCCTACTGGGAGCTTGACTTGTAGGTGAGTAAGTGTCGATTCTTACGGATGGCGGGAGGTGTACAGTACTGGTTCTATCCAGGAAAAGTGGGTGGTCTGCCTCCACCACAAAAAATCGACCGTCATATATAACCTTACATGTGTTGAACATGACGTAAATCACCATACAAAACAAAAAAACAATCCTAAAAGCAAAGCTACGCTGAAACCTTTGTATTGATAAACCAATGAAAATCTTGGCGTTTGCTTTCCTCGATTAACAAAGCGGTTCGAAAATATTTAGCTTTTTTATGCAAATTAACGGTTGCGTCATTCCGATCTTTTGGATACTTCGTTTTCTCACTTTTATTTCGAATGTCCACTGTTCCAGCCTTTAAATGCTCTCCGTATTGTTTAATCATCCTTTTGGTATGTTGTCTGCCTTTCAAGTTAGTACTGTTACAGTCTGTTGGCAGTAACCACCTCTGCTTCAAACTAAATTCCATGTTGTTTATTTCGCCCATTGTTTTCTCGTTGAGGGCAAACTACATTTTGTTATAAACTTGGATCATCGCCGCTGGCCATGGTATGGTATGAAAATACAACATTGAAGTTTCCATATTCACCGTCATATGCATACCATCTTCGGGATAGCTAAACATTACGTACGACTGACATTTCTGAACTGTAGCTAGTGTTTTTCACTACCTTTCACGAATTGTCTCGATCAAACCGAGACTACAATATTTTTCATATTTATCGTGTTCAACGATTTCTATATGTGCACTGCCATACTCTTTTTATTTCACTGAACCATTAAATCAATGTCTACGTAAACCGTGATGCAAGGTACACTCCAAGAGGAAATGCATCTCATCTTCTGGTACATTGAGGTTGCAATATTTAATATTTACCAAACGTTTTCTTATTTAGCGAAATCTAATCTCTGTCTGTAACATTATTACATGTATAACCTTCATTACGTGGTCCGAGTATTAACTTTCATACCGCATCCAACCCCTTCTCCAAGAAGAAAAACGGGGTTGGCTAGGGTATGAAAGAAAACCCTAATTTCGGCTTTAAAAGTTTGCATATTGTAAAATTAAAACATTTAATAGGTAATTTTCAACAGGTTATCGCATTTTTGTCAGTAGAAATGTTTTAAACATATTTTGTTGTCGAAATATCCGTTATAAAATCATGCTAATATAAGCTTTCCCATCGCTTAATGAAATTAAGGCGGGACCACGTAAAGTATTTGGCCAGGTGCTAACCATGTGGATTAAGCAGTATTCATTGTTAACATTAGTTTGCCTAGAAAAAGTTTCACTCATATCTGGTATATTTAACAAATTCGTGTTTCCACACTGACGTTTGTATTAGAAACGACGTTATGGATATATGGATACAATAATTAACCCTTAACCCCCTACATATATATAATGAACTGTTCTTTCTTTGAATAAAGACCATTCCATACTGATCTGGGTTTACAATGGACGCAAAGGCTATTATAGTCGAGCTTAGCGGGTTAAGGGTTAAACATGTATTTTGTGTGTTTATGTTTTTGGTATATGGTATGCAATCGAGTTAGACAATACTTCATTTAAGAACGTATTAATTTATTTGTACAATTTCAACAACTATTGTTTTGTTTAAACGCTTAAAAAAGAATTTCTTTTTCAAAATGTTTAAATTGTTCTTACTGTTATTGAATCAGAACACATGTTTTCTTCAATAGGTACAAAACGTTCTTAATCGAACACTGTGTAGATTAATAGCATTTATTTTGAACACTGTAGACCAAACAACCGTGTCGCCTTTCACCGCTGCGGGTTCAAATCCGACGGGGAGCTTCACTTGTTGAGTCAATAAGAATGGCGGGAGGTATACAGTACTGGTTCCACGCAGGACAAATGGTGTAGTCTGCCTCTACCACAATTAAGTCGACCATTATACATTTGCTAAAAGTTAAGTAAAACACAATACAAACATGACATAAAACACAATTCAAATTCGAAGATCAAAAGTATGGCGGACATAGAAATGTCGTCGAAGGTTGGTGTATTTTAGATTTACCCGCACTTTCTACCATTAGTCCTGATTTACCATGTTCTTCTTATAGAATGTCGTTTGGCCTATCTATACGCTCTATACGCTTAAAACATGTTTAAAAACAGTTGTATTAAAACAACGCGATAACCAGTTTAAAAT
Source organism: Cyrtodaria siliqua (assembly GCA_037043455.1). NCBI lineage: Eukaryota > Metazoa > Mollusca > Bivalvia > Adapedonta > Hiatellidae > Cyrtodaria > Cyrtodaria siliqua. The sequence continues at coordinate 62,784 of JAWPHD010001096.1, read as the reverse complement.
TACCATTAAAAGTTTTAATTTTAAAATATGCAAACTTTTTCATCTGAAATTAAGGCTTTATTTCATACCCCAGTCAACCCCGTTTTCGCTTCATGGAAAAGGGGTTGGCTGGAGTATGAAAGTTAATGCTCGGACTACGTATAATACGTATAGTAATGATAACCGATGCAAAGGAGAGTATCCTATGTAATGTACAAGCCATCTTTCAAAGATTATGGAGCGGTGTGTGTGTGACATGAAAATTAACGAATTTACTAAGATAACATAATCAATTTCTTAGAGACACCGAAAACAACACAAGTAGATATAAAATCGAACATGAAAATGCAGCAATCAAGGACCACAGTCAACCAAAAGCACGCATAGAAACAAATAATTTTAAAGATGACTAAAGGGCAAGACACGACAACACAAACATTAAAGGGTTGACAATAGGACTACTGCATTGGAACGGTCAGTGGGAAAAGGGCCGCTGGAGGTTTAAACCATGTTCTAGGGTGCATGTAAGTCTTCAAATGCGAATTCTTCAAACGTGAAGTCAATTACTTGTAATACGTGTCCAAAGACTTCATTACTAACGACCAATTTAAGATTCATGCCTCGTTCAAACCTAGAAATGTCAAGGACGTAAGGAGTGTTTTATTTGCTGCTTTTTTAGAAAATGCGTTTATATATTTGCCAAATATATTTCATTCAACGACCTCATTGTAGGTAATTGTACCAAAGCAAAATAATAAAACAATACGATTTCAAATCAATCATCGAAAAGCACCATTCCTTACCTATGCAGACTGCAAAGTCGTTAAAGAATATGGAAGCGTGCTTTTGGACACTCTTGTATCAACATCAGAACGGAAAGGAAAACGATGTTGTTTATGCAAGCTGAAGTCTTAAACCATCTGAACGGAACTACTATGCAGGTAGTCTCGAATTTAATCACCTCGCTGCGAATGGGCGATCACAGAGACATTTCTATGAATACGTTTATGGCATAAAGTTCCAGGGCGATCACAGAGACATTTCTATGAATACTTATATGGCATAAAGTTCCAGGCGCTGAAGGAGCCTGTGTGACAAATACATCGAAGTTGAACTCAAACGTGATGGGCGGCTGCATGTACGACTACACTTTTACAGACAATTAGTAGCGGCAAGAAAAACTTTAATGTGGATGCTCTTGCTCTTCAAAACCACCTCGACGTCACTAATTGTCTATCAAATCGAAACTGGCCTTGTCAAGGCAGTACTTCCATGTAGTAGTACATGTCAGCAGTCATGCGTTAGCTGAAGAACAGGAAAACAGAGTCCCCGACCACGAACTCTCCTGAAAACCTGATTCAAGATCTTGTACTTACCTGGTCATATACCACTATTGCGTTTCCAATAGGCCTACATTATAGTATTTTGTCCTTCAACCCCTATTTCTAAATAAGACTGGCTGAAAAAAACAACTTTTCTTAAAGGGCTATCTTAGATACACTCAAAAATGACCAGCAAATTGGGGATAATGTAAGACTTTCAGCGTCTAATACTTCACTGAAAGTAGGCACCCCCGGAATGGCAGTGAATTAATTTTGTAAATATACCCTCAGTACAATTTTATCAATAAAAATGCAAATTTCAATCAAAATATACTAAATGAACCTGTTTTATGATGAAAATATAATATTTTGATTTTATGGTGACTTATTATGATTTGGGTAATTTAATCCAATCAGAATCTACCTTACAATCTGACTATATGCCCTAATAGACCTATACTTTTTTCAGCCAATCAGAAGCCCCAAATAATTAGTGGTATGTGACCTACCAGACATTATTGGACGAGGACACGTGAAATCACGTATGTCTCCTGGAGCTCAGCCAAGTCCGATTCAGCTTCTAATGCATCAGTTGAAGTCACGAAATACCATTAGATAACTACCATCCGCTGTACAAAAGTAGTCGTTCTTCCTAGGTCTGCCTGGAATATAAAAATCCATCATGAGTATCCATGTGAGATAGAGAAATCTCACCCGAGGGGTTAGCATTGCAACCAGGGACGAGGCTCTGCCGAGTGCCTGGTTGCAATTCTGATCCCGAGGGTCAGATTTCCCTAGCTCACATAGATCACTCATGATGGATTATTTTTCTCCCATTATGTGTTTATAACCGGCATAAAATTAATGACTTTGCCGATTTAACGCCAGAATAAGGCGACGTCGACGTAACGTCATGACGTCGTTATCACATTTTATGTAAGTTCATGGGTATCCGGTGAAGATAGAGAATTCCAACCCGAGGTATACGTGTTTTTATCGTAACGGAGGCTCTGCCGAGGTTCGATTAAAACACTTATACCGAGGGTTGGAATTCACTATTTGAACCGAATACCCATGATATATTCTTTTTCTTGCATATCAGAAACATGTTGTTCGTTGACGCCGCAAGCTACTAACGTTTTGCATGTTTCCCGGCATACCGGATGTTGACGCGCGTGAATTTTAGCTCGACCCTAGGGTGAGATGGAAATATCTAGCCCCGGTAAAATGACGGATATCCTTGTCCGGTATGCAAGAAAGATTTATCTCACATGAGGAAAATGCCGTTCATTGATTACATTGGTCATCAGGGAAGAGACAGGAGCACTTGTTTGTTCAAAGAACGATTATATTAGCCGTTGGTGGGGTTTTCAATGTGACTCAGTCAGTGAGTCAGTGTGGTAGGCTCATTCGGCGGAACACGTCACCGGTCTTGCAAGATATATATATTTAGTTTAGTTTAATGTATCACCACCATGTTTGATTTATATTCTGCTGCGTAGTTTCTAGGCGCGTTCCCATTTGACATTTGAATATATTTATGAAGTGTTTAATTCAAACTGGCCACTGAGAAACTCGATTTGAATCAGAGCACGTTTAAATTACTGAACTAAAGTTGGTTTTCGTTTAACCTAACGAATATTAATACAAAGTCGATCTCAATGACTATCATCTAGAACTCGCTTACAATAATGATTATTAATAAATACTAGTTGAATAATTAATATGGTAATGAGTAATTTAATTTTACTGTTTATTAAGAGAAACTCTTCTAAATAGCAAATATTAATTATAATTCGTTTAGATTCTCTCTTTTTATTTGAGTGTACAGGAAATGAAACTTCCGCATTTTAAGCTGTGTTTTGCATAGGGTTGACTTTGTTACACTTTGTACGCCAATCTAGATACAATTTCATCATTTTATACTTATCACTCAATCATTCTGATCAATAGTAATAATCATCAAAAACTTTAGTGTGTTGCTGCTAAAACGTGTTTTATTCAAAATGCGAAATCACGATTTTTTTATTATAAAGTGAGGTAATATGAAAATATTCATTCTTGAAAGCTGTATGGCGCAAAAGTGAGTGAACAGGTCAGCTTACTTTCTCCGTCTTTTTGGTGCTGGGGTTATCTTCTGTGTATTTCAATAGAAAAAAACTGTGCTTAATCAAAGTTTAAACCACACGACCCGGAAATGCTGTTTAAACCAAAACAAGGGGAATAACTTTGCGTACAAGTTTGGTTCTGGGAAAATTGTTTTCTTGACATTGCTGGCCTTTTAAAAAAGGTATTGAAATATAAGACCAAATAAAATATATTTTCATTGTGTCTACATGTATGAGTAAAGTTGCGGAAGTTTCTTTTTATGTTGAGTATATTTACTAAATGAATGTCCGGACATTTTACATTATTGTTTTTGAAAAGCGATCCTCTAAAACTGAACAAATCTTTAACATAATTGCTATCTTCAGTCGTAGTGTTGTTACGTAATCCCGATACCTTAGTTACTTGACGATTTAAAACTTTGAGATATCTTATTTAATTTTGTTTAGAGGTTCGTACATTATTTGGACGACCTACATTTATAATATGATAGTTGCCAAGATACGTTTTACCTATAGGTGAAATATGCACGTGTTGTCAAGTTCTTGCTTTTTCTGTTTTAGCGTGCAAGAATGCGATCATTACCTGTCGTTCGTATCTTATATAAGTGTTACGTAATGGAACGCACAGTCTGTATGATTGTTTTTGTACGAATTCTTTCAATCTGAAGCAGGTGAGCTCCTTAAAATATTATCTTATCATTAATGTTATAGTTTATGGAATAGCACCCTGCCAGGTTTACTCGGCATTACGCATGGTTTAAAACATTCAATTATTTGTTTCAGAGAAAAGGTCAAAACGCTCCGTGGAAGGGATAGTAAAGACGCTGCGTCTGAAACTTTCTCGTCTCTATAATAATAATAATAATAATATAATAATAATAATAATAATAATAATAATAAATGCTTTATTTAATGATGGTACCTCAATCAATTTACAACAATCCCTTGAAGCCATCAAATGAAGAAACAGGTAACACACACAATATACATACAATATTATACACTTCTGAATAGTTTCCTGTTGTAAAATCAAAAGTCCCTATTTATAAATCTTTTAAAGTTATTTTAAAGTACTTAACCAAATGCAAGCAAATTAAAATTAACAAGTATTACCTAAACGATAGAAATAATATTTCTTTTTAAATTCTTTGATATGTTTAGCTTGTCGCATTGGAGGTGCGATCGAGTTCCATATGACACCACCAGAATAACGAATACTTTGTTTGTATATACTTAGCCTATGTTTCGGGACGATTAGATCACCATTTGAACAAGTCCTTAATTTATAAGAGGAATGAACCTTTTCAAATAAAGATGTAAGACAGTCTGGAGCAAAATTATTGACGCATTTGTAAACCTGCACTGCTTTCTGAAATTGTATTCGATCATGGACATTTAACCATATAAGCTCTTTAAATAAGGGTTTTTAAGATGCATCATATGGCTTATTAATTATTTCTCACTGCTGCGGGTTCGAATCCCACTGGGAGTTCTACTTGTCAAGTGAGAAAGTGTCGATTCTTACGGACAAAACTGGTTATACCAATGAAAATGTGGCAGTCTGCCTCTACCACAAACACATATACAGTCATTTATGGCCTAAAGTTAATGTGCTAAAAATGATGCAAAACCCGATACAAACAAACAAACGAAACAAAATACAAAGGCGTTTTAAATTATTTGTAAATTTACATACAACATGTACAGTATTAAAATTGAGTTTATTATAAAAAATAAAAAAAGTAGAAAAACTCTTCTTCTTCCGTTAGTTTACCTAAAATCATGTCAGGTCAGAACCCATCAATTTTACATTTCAAAATACGATTTGTATAGCCAGAAACAAACTTGGGTCCTTTATCTTCACATTGTAAAGCGTCGATATAATAATAATAATAATAATAATGTAATAATGATAATAATAATAATAATAATAAAAATAATAATCTAGATATAGGTTCTGAAACTCAGGTTTAACAATATTCTCATTGAATATTTGGATTATTATTTTCAATTTTACATATTAAACACACGATCATACACGTAAAGAATCACATTTGATCAGCAATAAGAACCTCTTCGAAGTGATTTAACTCGTCCGTCATTTAAACTCAAGTTCGTCCACTCCAAACTCCGTTCCCGCCATATCACACACGTTATTATCCCCTGTCAGTCTTATCCTATAAGTGTTATACCGCCCATAGATCAGGCAAGAATTCATTCATACTATTGAAAATTAACACATGTTTATTAAGCTTTTATTTAGAGGGAGGATTTCTCCCTTCTCTACGGTTACAATCGTTTACAAAAAAAAAAGATAGAAAGTGTATTCTTTAACTGACAGACACTATCGTATTCGAAAGCTGATTACATCCTTACAAACAAAATTAAGCTTGCTGTACTCAAATTGCATATGCTCATTATTTCATATTTATTAAGTCAGTACAGACTGCACGTTAAAGGGCACACGGCAATCTTGAACAGTTTGAAATGGGCGTCTCGACTTATATATCCAGGTAAATGTTTACTTTTAACCTGGTTACATTTAAATAAATAAAAAATTATGTATTTACTTATTCGTAATATTTTACTTTTAAGTTTTAATATATTATTGGTGCAATAATATCAGAATTGAATAATATGCACATACAATGTGCTTGTTACTATTCTTACAATTAATATTAATGATTGAACAAATGTAAGTTATCCATACAAGTGGGACGCCGTGAGTTTTAAAAAAAATCAAGATTGCCGTGTGTCCCTTTAAATGCAGAACTCATACCCGTCACCGTAGATTAATAAATAACAAATCAAGTAATAGTTACTAGACTGTTTCGTGAACAAATGACGTCAAATGAATTAACGTGAATTAACATATGTTAACCATCCTAATGTTCTCTTCCATCTTTGTAGCGCCGGTGCCATTTAAAAACTTAAGCACGAGAAATGGTGGTTTTATAGAAGTTCTCTAAATCAACTCCCGCGTATATGTTGGTGTTTGCCTAATTTCACACAAAACTTAACACAAAACTTAACACAAAACTTAATGATAGCGCGGTGTTCTGTTAACTCATTGGACGTCTTTTGTTTGTTTCATGAAGCTAGCTACCGATACTTGTTTGTTTAGGTAATTATTATACGGTGACGGATATGCAATCTACATTGTGCAATCCGTACCGTATTCAATGTGGTTGGTAACATACGAGACGCCTTTTTTTGTGGTAGCATACGAAATGGTATAACTGTTCGCACGTTTAATATGAAGTAATGGGCATTTGAAATCTGAGTTTATATTTGAAGAAAAAAAGAGCCTAATTTGGACTGCCCACTCTCGCGTAAATGAGTTATTATGACGACGTATAAAATGCATTTATATAATTTCATTTTTAGACTGATATCAACTATCCCATAAAGGATACATTGTGCTTAATACTAATTATATTGTTTATCACATAACATGGCTTCTGGGAGTGTAATAAAGTCATGACTTATTTCTCGTAATACACTCGTGTATTACAAATGCAAATGAGGACATGTGTTAGTATACAGTAAAACATTTAATCCCAATTGTCTGCATGGTATATCATGCGAAACGTTTAGACACCTTAAATATTTACCCTTATTTGAAATTTTACTTCATAAAACGCATGTTAGTAACGTTAACTTAAGTTTAAGTGTCGCATTATTTTTTGGGCGTACGCGTTACAGCCGAGTAACGTAGCTGACGTCATAAAACAACAACACAAAGTCATGATTTCTCTTACAAATAGCCGCCGTATGCAAGGAAAATTGACAACATTAAAGTGAACCTATCACGTCGTAGCTGTGCTATGTGATAAATACAGTCTTACATTCGTGACTGTTCATTATTGATTTTAATAAACTCGTTGGATAAAAAGATAGGACACTCGGCAGAGCCTCGTATCCAGTCATGTTTTCCTTGACATGAGAAAGGCTTTTGATATGGTAGATCATGAGATACTATTATACAAACTACATTTGTATCATTTTTCGCCTTTAACAATACGTTGGTTTCAGTCATATCTGTCTAACATGACACAAGTAGTCAGAGTTGGACAGTGTCATGCTGAGGAGAGAATCATCAAATCAGGTGTCCCTCAGGGATGCAAACTAGGACCTCTGTTGTTCTTTATTTATGTAAATGATCTACATTTACCTTCCAAAGAAGCTTCAGTTGACATGTATGTTGATGATTCCACGCTACATACAACAGGTCTGGATGTGCCATCTATTGACTTAAATAACATAAATAAATGCTGCACTATATAAATCCTACAAAAACAAAATGTATGATATTAGGTTCAAAATATAAAATAAATAATTCTCGAAAACTCACGATTTTGATAGATAATTGCCTGATACAATCGATGTCTTCTCAAAAACTTCTCGGAATTATAATATATCAACATCTAAAGTGGGATGTTCAGATAAGCAAAGTCTGTAATCATGTATCGAGTAAATTTACTCTTTTAAGACGAATATTTAAATAGTTGACACTTGGTATGGAAAGGCTATTCTATAATGCATATTTAGTTCTAATATTTGATTATGTTTTTTTCCTCTGGTGTAATTGTACTAAATCAACTTTTACAAAGGTTGTTACTTTACAAAAGCATTGCACGCTGAATTTATATACACCTTCTGCACATCTTTTCAATGAGTTAAATTGAATGTCATTTGAAACAAGATGTAAATTGCAAGTAGGTGTTTTATTTTATATTTAGCAATTGAGAATCTTACACCAATATTCATATATTAAGTAAATTAATAACATTTTCTGAAAGTAACAGATATAATTAAACACGACATTAAACATCCTAGACCTAAATCCGAATATTTAAACAAATATTTTACCTATGTTGCCATGCATACTTGGAATTCAATCCGGATTATGCTTCCAAGTACAATTATAAACTATTTCTATTTAAAGATAACAGGCGTTCTGCTCAAATGAAGTTGTGTTAATAGTGAAAAACTTGTTTTGAATGTCAGCTTGTAACATATTATTAAAGTTATGTACATGTATTCACTTGATATTGTTTATTAGTTGCAGTTGTTAGAAGGGCTCATGGAAGATAAGTGTTGTGCAATTTATTATTATTATTATTATTATTATTATTATTATTATTTAACTGTTTGTTTATTAAAATCAATAATACAGTCCTCTATATGTAAACTTTATTTTAACTATTGAAAAATAAAGATTTTATGGCAAATGCGTAAGTAATTTTGGATCAAGCCTCGTATATTTAAATTGTGTAGGCTATAAACATTGTACTAAATGTTTAATGCTAAATAAAGTTACGAAACGGCAGTGTACAACCCTAAATGTAACAAACGCCATTTGTAACACAATTTCGGCAAATGTAACAATTTTCCGCTAAATGTTACAAAATCAGTTTTCGCTAAAAGTTACAAACATGTGCCATATGTAACACAAGTTTAGGTTCCGCTTAAAGTTACAACCACTTTCGCTAAATGTTTCAACAAATTTCAGTCAAATAGTCGCCAGCTTCAGAGTCAATGTCACACTTAGAGGTCAAATGTTATATGAATATAGTGTGACTATATTTCGTGTCCTCTCCGTATCTCTTGAACCGCTTGAGGGATTTTGAAATAACTTGGCATGGATGTTGACCTTATTGATACGATCTACAGAGCGCGGCTGTCCCAGGTGCAGATCAAGGTCACATTTAGAGATCAAATGTCATTGACTATAGTATGACTAGAGTATGTGTCCGCTTTGTATCTCTTAAACCGCTTGAGAAAATTTGAAATAATTTGGCAAGAATGTTGACCTTATCGAGGCAATGTGCAGAGCGCGTATTTCTGCCGTCCCGATTCAAGGTCAAGGTCACACTCAGAGGTCAAAGGTCATTTCACCATATACGACTGTTGACAAATAGCATAGAAGAAATGTTTAAGATATAGAGACGATGTAAATACAATGTAGTTTAGTTTCAGACATGATATGCTCAATGTCAAGGTCACAAATAGGATTCAAAGTTCATACGACTTTATAATCTAGCTATCTCAGTAAATATTGTGACAATACCATATGGGGAGCCATCTGTTTTCGTTCAAAACCTTCTAGTTTTATTGTTCCTTTTTTTCCATTCCTTTTTTATTTTTCTCGATCTTGCATGAAATTTAACGTTCATTTGTAAGCACCAACGGAAACACACGAAGTGGACCGACAATTAAGCTCATAACAAACTACGGGTGTAATTATAGAAATTAGGTGTAAAGTACACACTTTGCAGTTAAGAACTGTTCAATTTCCAACGCTCCGAGTCCATAAGTGCTTTCAGCACTTTGATTCAGTTATATACGGCGGTATCCGCTTTCCTGGATTTCTAACCAGTACTCGCAAGGGGATCGAATCCGCGACCCTCGGATTGAGAATCCAGTGCTCTACCAACTGAGCTAGCCGGCGAAATATTTGATTGAAATAATTCCAGAATTCCTTATTAGATAACAAAGATATGGACTGAACACGATGTAATGCAATGATACTGCCTCATTTTACGACCTTTTACAAGACCGTTCATGATTTTATTTCCAATAAAAATGTTGGGAGGTGAGACTCTAATTTTTTCTCTAGCCTAAGTTGTGGACTGGACACAAAGTACTACTATCACAGTGTATATAAGGGCTTTTCCCCCTTTAGTATGACTTTGACCTTTGACCAAGAAACCTGGATGTTGCGCGTTTCGGACATTTTTGTGAAAAAATTGTACCCCCAGAAAACGAAGTTTTTTTGTTGGTTTGTTTGTTGTTGTTTTTTTATGGGGTGAGTGGGGTATATAGGAGTCACTGTACGGTCGGTCGGTCTGTTGCACAATACTACTAATAAAGGCGACCATCCACTTGACGCGATTGACGTGCGTGCGACGTGAAAATCGATAAAGTAGAAACATCGTAGGACCCCCATCCACTTGCGTGTGACGTGAAACGTCGACGTGAAGCGTGACGCGAAAATCGATCGGGTACCGATTTTCACGCTCATGCCTCAGTTCACGTTCAGCTGCAGAAGCAAATGAGAATGGCGAAGATGTAGAAAACAATTCCGTACATCACATCATATAGAGCAGCGTCCGTACATCACATCATATAGAGCAGCGTCCGTACATCACATCATATAGAGCAGCGTTGACTAAAAGGATGCTACCTCGTGTCGCCCAACACTCAATTTTAACGTCACGCAGCATGCACGCGCGTCAATCGCGCCAAGTGGATGTCTACTGTAGTACGTTGTGGCACGAACTACTTCCACAGTTTTAAAGGGATTCCAATGAAATTTGGCAGCCTTGATCAACATGAAATGTAGTAGTGCGTGACATAATTTTTATTCGTCGTGGTCTAGGCCTTTCAGAGTTATGGGGCCTTGAACATGGACATTTCCATTTACTGTCATATAGGGGTACATACAACCTTCTGGTATAAAGTTTTGGAGGGATTGCAAAATACATAATTTTTGTTTGCCTCAGTTTAGGCCTTGCGCAGTTACGGGCCCTTGAACTTAGACATTTTGATTTACTGTTATGTAGGGGTGTTTACAACCTTGTGGTGCGAAGTACTAAACCTCCACAGTTTTGGAGGGATTGGAATGAAAGTTGGCAGCCATGATCATCATGAAGTGTTCTTGTGCGTTATACAATTTTCCTTCAACTCGGTCCAGGTCTTGCAGATTTATGGGCCCTTTAACTTAAATCTCAAATAGGGATATATACAAATTTGTGGCGCGAACTCTTTCTTCGGTTTTCAAGGGATTGCAATGAAACTTGGCAAACATGATTAGCTTGAGGTGTAGATGTGCGTGACACATTTTTCGTTCGCCTCGGTCCACGTATTGCAGTATTATGGACCCTTGAGTATAGACATTTTGATTTACTGTCATATATAGGGGGCACTCCTCAGTGTAAATCAGAAAGAAATCAACTAAGCATCTTTTAGGTCCATGGATGGTCTTTATAATAATTATGAAGCACATGTTTGATGTTTTTTTCAGTTTTGATTACTTCTAAGTTTATTTTGGTGTATTGGAATATGCATTTTTTGGGTTTTTTGGAGGCTATAAATAGAAAAATGTGAACCAATCAAAAACTTCCTAAAAGTAGTTAAAATGGCTGATTTTCACTGACGAGGAGATCAGCGTGGAATAACTTTTTAAAATGCCGGACTAGGTATGTAAAATTTAGCATTTCCTGATATGCAAGAGCAGTATGAGTGCAGACATGACCCTGATATGTGTAGGAATTTTTTTTATTTTTATTTATTGACATTTGAAATATTGCTAAAATTGCATTTTTAGCATGTTTTAAGGGGTGGCGTAATCTTAAAGAAATGGGACTAAAGTTGTACAGAAAATGCTTTTTGATACTTTTATTTGGTATGGAAACATGGGTAATTTTATTGTCTTCTAAGAAATGTATGACACAATGATGATGTGATTTATTTTTGCTCAAGGATTCAGGCTAAGAGCTTGTCATGTGTTTGATGATTGAGAAATGTACATTAAACTGTGGAGTGCCCCCTATAGGTACATGCAATCATTGTGTCGCAAACTACTTCCACATTGTTCCAGGGATTACAATGTAACTAGGCAGACATGATCACCATGAAGTGTACATGTGCGTGACACAATTTTCATTCACTTCGGTCCACCACTTTCAGAGTTATGGCCCTTGAACTTAAACACCTTGTATTGGTATATTTGGGTTACTGCCAAAGCGGTGTTTTGTGGGTATTGATCAGGTTTCGTGATAGCTCTAGATTTCTGAAGACGGCACGTATTTCTGGCTTAAAAGTATTAATGTGCACCGTTGAATGTTATCACATACCTTTGATGTATAGAACATTTGTAGTTTGTATTATTTAATGATTTTTTCAAAAACATTATGAAACATACGTTACTGGCAACTTTGAATCTTCAACTTCTGGGATATATTTTATCATCATACATTGTATGTCTATTATAATAATATACAAATAGTTTTATTAAAAAGATGCATGTATTGGTACTATGTCAAGAAGCACATTACAAATATTAACCATGCCTTGTATATCATATTTGCACTCAAAGCTTGGTAACGTATGTTTCGTGTTAAAAAGTGACCCCCATTTTTTCATCTAGATCCATGGAAATTGCAGAAACGGGATACGTATAAATGTTTTAACCATGTTGATTTTATAAAAAGCATATCTGTGTAGCATTTAAATGCCCCCATTGTTGTTGATTAAGACGACTAGTATGTTCAGTATCCACCGAAGTAGCGTAACGTAAGTTTCACAGACATTTGGCGTCACTTTTCATATCAAGTATCTGACAACTTAGACCAGCAGGATATAAACACTAAAGTATTTATTTAACACTTTCTATAGCGAGCATACCAACATAACAAACATTTGCGGCCATATTGAACATGAAATACGACTAATACACGATGAAAACAGAGAAACTCGACTGGCGTCAGTAACGTATGTTTCATTTTTGGGTGTTTGAAGGCATGGAGTGGCGATATTTATATCCTTTTTTTTTCATTCAATCAATCAATCAATCAATCGATCGATATTTATTTTATTATACCGACCACATGGAGGGGTGCCATTTCAAAATATCTTACTCTGACGTCAAAACAAGGAGCCATGTGGTATTTATTCACTTTGTGGTATAGGGAATTTAATATAATGGAGTGTTAACAGTGAGATATAATAATATTTATTTGACCTGTAAACGTCTTTGTCTCTACAAAATCGCCAAACAGAACAGATATTACGTTCAATCAATCTTGGTTCTCTTGGCAAGGAACCTTTCAGACTACGCAAAATCAATCAAGGCACTGAAAGCACAGAAAGACTGGGCTGCCTTTCAGAAGAACAATGGTTCATTCAATGAGCGGACACGATTTTTTTATAAAATAGTTTGTTTTTATTGTGTATTCCCGAAACTTTGATGGTTATATTAAAAATGATACGAGTTTTGTTAAACGACATACAAAGAAGAACCTACCAGGTGATATTTAATTCGTTGTAACATTAGCGAAAACTGATTTTGTAACATTTAGCGGAAAATTGTTACATTTGCCGAAATTTTGTTACAAATGGCGTTCGTAATTTCGTTGTTGTTACCTTTGGCGGTTTGTTACATTTAGGGTTGCTACAGGCAGCGACTCTTATATGTTTTTTTATAATTGCACATGGTAAGGTAGCAATGGACAGTTTCTTTGAGATTGTCACTTTGATAACGCAATCTTAGGCAAGTTTACACATGGTAGCAATGAACAGTTTCTTTGAAATTTTCACTTTAATAACGCAATCTTATAATTACACATGGTAGCAGTGAACAGTTTATCTGCGTTGTAATGCACACGCATCCCTTACATGTGAACAATTGTATTTATGTGCTGATGCTTACTTCTATCATGTCGTGCTACAAAGGTGAATATGTAATCAATATGTAACGCATGGCAAGTATTCCACCAGAACAAAGCGAGGTCGTCCACCTTGATTCAACATGTTTGGTAGAAAGAACTGATGGTAAAAATTGGGAAGAAAGTGTCTGGTAAGAGAAAATGGTCGTGCCAGGTTTATATTTTCGTGACATTTTCTTCTCTTTTTTTTCAATATTTTTTTAACATACGTGACTTGATATGCTATTATGTTAAACTTTGTTCCCAGTTGCTACCCAGATGTAATGCTATTTTCTCTCGGCAGCTATTTTACGCTTGCGTAAAATCTTGCTTGTTCTATAATAGACACTCGTCAGTATTAACTAACATTTAAAAAAACATAGCAGTGAACAATTTCATAATCATCAAAATATCACAAAGTAGATTTTCCGACAGTTGCAAAAAAGTCCACTCATTAGTAAATTATGCGTTACGGCAAACTCATTTAGATCCAATTTTAGAAATAGTTTCTTTATGATTCGAACCTGCCTGTTTGATAAATATATAAACTATTACAAAAACCACATTGACAGAGCATATTCCTATCCTTAAAATAATATAGATTAAATGGAAAAGCATTCAAAACCTCCCAGACTATGTTGTGAGTGATTGCCAATCAACTGTTACTCAATTAGAGCGTTACAATATAAATAAATCTCCATTCAGTTTCATTTCATCTTAAAAAATGCCAGGTTACAACTCATTCAACGGCATATGGATCTGCGCACGCATCCATTAGATGTCAAATATAAATGGCATTAAATGTACGGGTTTAGACCATACATAGTGTTTGTAAAGGCATTTATGTCGCCTGCATAGCATGGTAGACACTTAAGGATCACTTTGACCGTCGTCCGACGTCGTCCGTCACACTTTAACCTGCAACCTAACCCAGGTATTTGACATATGTTCATGAAACTTCACACATTTCTTCATCTTAACCCAAGGAATGCTGTTTCACATGTCCAATAAATGACTTCAATTTGACAGAGTTATGCCCCCTCTTATACAACTTTAACCAAGCTCGTAACTGGAATTAACTTAAGAAGTGTTTGACCTATGTTCATCAAACTTCACACACTTATTCATATTACCAAACAGAATATTGTTATCTACGACCAATAACTCTGACTTTCATTTCAGCAGAATTATGCCCCTTTTTATAAGTCTTTAACCTGCAGACTAACAAGGCTCATAACTGGCCATACATGAACATTATTTGAGCTATGTTCATGAAACACACATATTCATATTAACCGATTGAATGTCGGTATATATGTCCAATAACGCAGACATTCAGTTTGGCAGAATTATGCCAAACTGAATAAAACTTTAACCTGCAACCTAACTGGCAAAATATTGACCTATGGTCATGAAACTGTATACACAGTTCTTCCTTATCAATTATACAATGCAAATTTATGCCCCGTTTCTTAAACTTTAACACTTAAAATTCATAAAGGATTGCAACCCTGTTTTCAAACTTAGTTAATTGTACTTGCTAGAAATAAGCACTGGCGACAGGCGAAATAAGTGTTCCGTGGAACACCCTTCTAGCTGTTTGTACAAGTTGTAATACATACGTAATTATAATTGAGAAAGTGTCGAATAATGCAGTATTGGTTCTACAATGGAATAGGTGGATGGTCTGCCTCCAAACTAAACACCCGATCGTCATACATACCCTAAAATGTGCTGGGAAATGACACCAAACTATGCCTTTGCTCATCAAAACATTATTTTTTGATAACTTACTACATTTCTTTTATTTTTCATCTCTTTTGCGCACACTATGATCTATGTATGATTCGACGTGCCGTGAAACAATTTATTAATTAATTCATTCATTCATTCATTCATTCATACATTCATTCATTCGTTGGTGTGTTCTTGGACAAGACACGTTCCCTAAGCCTCGTTTGGCAGACGGAGACGTAAACCTGGTCCCGTTTATCGCCATCTATATTCGGAGCACGCTACATAACTATACTGAAAGGAATAAGTTTGCACATCTAGCTTAAAGAAACTGAATGTTTATTTTTATAATGTGAAGCATTTGATAACTTTCGCATGTCAGAATGAGTTCTTGTTTTTCATTTGTTACGTGTGATTCAAAGTAAGTATCAGAGTTATCTCCCATTTATATAAAACAACATTTTGCACAATAAAAATAAGAATAATATTAAGAACAGGGTTAAACTTTATTAAATAACTATTCTTGGTTTCGAGTGATAAAAAACGCAAAAACAACTGACATCAACCTTGTCATTATAATGAAATTACGAACCAAAAGTTTTAAATTTTAAAATTATCTCCCTTTATAATGAAATAAGAACGAAATTTTAATTTCTGTAAAGCAGGTAAATTAAAACATTTTGCTACTTTTTTCGCAGATATCGTTTTAAAATAATAATGGCCTGCATATACTTGTTAATTATGTTAATTATATTATTAATGGCGGCTGAGCACATAACCTTGACTCTGCTCAATGGGATTTACCATGTTATTTATGTGCTAAACTTATTTCTGTCAGTACATATTTTAAAGGAAAGAAATTATACGTTATTACTTTGAAGAATAGGGCAGGTTCTCAGAGTCCTGTGTATAATTCCCCTCTCTCTGTGGCGGTTCTAAATAACATGTAATGTGCTGACGAGCGTTGAACAACGTTTAGTTTAATTCGATGTTTAATGAAGTTTTGAAAACAGGTCAAGTAATTATGCATTTGTATTAACATAAAACCAAACTGCTTTGTAATGTTATCAAGTCGAGATCAATCTTTATCTGACGGTTTGATATGTGCGTGTATTGTTACATATGTTATGGCATGGATGATTCTATTTCCTTTTTAAGAAATTAACCTGCCAAAATAGTAATGTATTCAGTATTAAAAGGTAATAATGCCGAGATAAATGTCAAAAGAGCATTGCATTACAATGTTATGTAGATCGTCGACATATTTTATGAACTTTGATAAATTTACAGTTGAGAACGTCGCTTGTCGTCTGAACAATATCGCTTACTTCTACTGCTTCGTCCGTCGAAGTGTTGTCTCAGATACTATTGTTTGGTGGAGCAGGTTTCAGTAAAAGTTTTTTAGCGTTTACATTAACATCTTTGACAATACTTAAATAAATGATAATTATTACAACTGGATTTTTTAGTGGTAATAAAAATAACATAGCTTTGAAAATGAGTTTGGATATCACTATTTTACAGGGCTTTTCATGTGTAAACTCCTCGTTGATAAGACAGGTGAAAATTAGACAAGCTAACACTTACAACTTCAGTTAATTTCAATATCTCGTTATGTAAATTTAAGGGTGTCTTAATTAAGATTTATCTAACACGGAAGGCTATTCCACGGAACACTAGTCTTGTGTCGCCTGCCGTGTGCTTATTTCAGCAATTACAATCTAACTATAACGTTTGAAAACACGGGGTACATCCTTCATGCATTATGGAGCGTTCTTTAGTGTTAAAGTTTATGAAAAGGGTCATAACTATGCATTGTATAATTGATAAGGAAGACCTGTATAAAGTTTCATGACCGTACGTTAATATTTTGCCAAGTTATATATATATAAGCTAGGTTAGGTTGCAGGTTAAAGTATTATGAAAAGTGGCATAACTCTGTAAATTGAGAGTTATTGAACGTATGTAACAACCGTCCTTTGCTAAGATGACTATGTGTGTGAAGTTTCATGAGCATAAGTCAAATACTGTTCAAGTTATGACCAGTTAATAATGAGCTTGGTTAGGTTGCACGTTTTTAAAGTTTTATGAAAAGGGGCATAACTCTGCTGAAATGAAAGTCAGAGTTAATGGACATGTGTAACAGCATTTCTTGGGTTAAGATGAATACGTGTGTGAAGTTCCATCAACATAGGTCATATACATTTCAAGTTATGGCCAAGGTTAGGTTGCAGGTTAAAAGGTGACGATCGACGACAACTGACGACGACAGACGACGACAGAGACGGACGACGGACAAACTGATCCCTAAGTGTCTGGCATGCTACGCAGATGACACAAAAGCCATTTTTGATAGAAATTATAAAAAGCTATCTTATGTTTTGATTGAATAGAATGTTGTATTCATTGAAAGTTCCTATTATAAACAACTTTTTCGTTTGTTTGTTTGTTGTTGTTTTTTTCAATCGATTTCCAAAATTAAGGTATTGTTTTCCGCTAAACATGCTTGATTTACTGATATATATCTTACTTAGATACTAATTAATTTGTGTCTGAAAAGTTATAAAAGTCTTTGGCAGAAACTAGAAACTACTAGTTTCATTTAGATATACTCCTTGTACCTGGAATTATGCAGAAATGCAGTTCAGCAGGTGAGATGGTCATATCCCTATGTTTCATGTTTTCTCGATGTAAATGGAGTAGGGCCTGAAATGTTTATTCCTTTTGGCGCCATATAACCTGTTTGTGTTGGTTTGCCGTAAAATCCAATGTCAAATGATGAGCCGATAAGCATAAACAACTCTACTGTATTGTTACAGTTTGAGTCTAGTTTTTTGTGTGAGTTAAACATGTTATTGGTACACTAAAATCTTGTTTAAACCCCAGCAACAGTCGCATACTTCGCTTCTTGTTGTCCTTGTAATTGGTGTTTGTTTTAAATGTGTGTCTCTCCTTGGCTGTGCTTTGTAAATACTACATTTCCGGTTCTCGTGTACTGTATGCCCATTTTTCGGTTCTCGTGTACTGTATGCCCACGTGTACTGTATGCCCATTTCCGGTTCTCGTGTACTGTATGCCCATTTCCGATTCTCGTCTTTTAGAAATAAAACCTATATTTACATGTGTAAATATTTTTATTTTTTTGCACTGACTGACCTAATATATGACGTCACACATTTGGTAGGGCATGGTCATTTTCTTTGCCGCGTTTATAATCAAGCCCAGTAATCGACGTCGTCAGCAGGTGCACGAGATGGTCATCCGTAACGAAGATTTGTCTCGACTCGGTGGGTAAACACATGCATTTCAGCTCTAATTCTCAGTCCATAAAAATATAATTGTGCCTAAAGTATGCCAATCAATGGTAAAACGACTCGGTTAATATTCACTTCTGCTAATACTAAGCGGATTGAGAGCAGAATCAAAGAAAGTTATTTTGGCGAGATGATTCTCACCGGAGTTTTTTCATTTTTGTTGTTTTTATGTCAATTTTTGGGCTTTATAATGTCATGTATTGACCTTTCACACATACCAACAGAAAACGTAGACAGTAGATCATGGAAATATACAGCCAAATTAACACATGGTATCAAGTTATTTTATCTTTATTTTATGGTATGAATGAGTGTTTTCTATGCCTTTTTTATGTATATGTGTTCATAACTTTCGCATCCTGTCATTAGCCATTTCCGAGATGTTGAGATATTCAGTAGGTGAAAATAAAAGGGTTTGCTCGGATTTTATCCTCAATCACTATATGAAAAATGAAAACATGAGACCACACTTTAAATTATATGTATCCATGTTGGTGTTTTAAAATCAGACAGCACCAAAAGAAGATACATAGATGTACATAAACAATAAGGCTTTTAATATAATTATCACTACAAAATAGTTTTATAAAGGGCTAAATTCAGTTGTGCAACATCGATAAACACTGAGTTTACCCCCTACCTGAATGTCAAATTAATTTGATGATGTGAAAGTTATGAATAAGAATTATATATAGTGATGTAATGCGGTCTGTATTTAAAGCCGGTATGTGTGTAAGCTATATCCTGCTCAACGTCAGTTTTTAATGAATTTAGCGATCGATAAGTTCAATGTGACTTTTAAGTGTACATACAATCAACTTTCAAATGGCCTAATTATAACTAAGGTGTGTAACAATAAACTTCGCTGAGTCGAAACAAAGGAAACAAATTGTACTATTAAAGAGCTTTTTCGAGAGTGTTGTCATTTGTTTTTCAGTCTCAGTTAAGTTGAAAAGGGAAATAGTGTAAACATTTGCATCAAATGAAATATTTAAATTCTGCACCCAGCAATGCAAATTTTATTACTTGTTTTCATTATATATAATTCTTATACATATGCATTAAAAAGGCATAAAAAACACTGATTAATACCATAAAATAAAGACAAAATAACTTAAAGAGACAATGTGTAAAATTGACTACGCGGAGTATCGTCTCGTTGCCAAGCTCCGCGGTGAATTATTTTCATAAATTCGCTATTTCTATGTCGAAACCCATATTTCCATGATCTAAATGACTACTGTCTACGTTTTATATCACGTATCTGTTAATGGTATTTGTGAAAGGTCAATACATGACATTATAAATTACAAAAATTGACATAAAAACAAAAAAAATGAAAAAAACTCCACTGAGAATCATCTCACTAAAATAGCTTTCTTTGATTCTGCTCTCAATCCGCTAAGAATAAGCGAGTTTTTTTACCATTGATTGACATACTTTAGGCACAATTATATGTTTATGGACTGAGAATTAGAGCTGGAATTCATGTGTTTATCCATCGAGCCGAGACAAATCTTCGTTACGGATGATCATCTCGTGCACCTGCTGATGACGTCGATTACTGGGCTTGATAATGGTAACTTCGAAAGTCCTACAAAAGGTAATCAGTTCGCACTTGCACAAGTAGGTCGAACCAAGAGCACGTGAACTAAAATTATCAATTAGAAAACAACTGATGTCTGTGCAAATGTTCATGCTTTTGGCAAAATGTCCCAAGAGTGTTACTAGTATATATCAAGGGCATACCTTTTGGAATAATCGGCACACAATATGCGCCAACAGGAACAAGATATGGCACAAGTATCCCTTATTTTGCCTTCAAACAAAACAACGAACTAAGCCTGTAAGAGATGTTCTAGTAAATCTAAAAACATTATTAGATAAAAATATCGTAAACGCTACTTATGTCTCCTCATTGCGAGGTGTCTTATCTAGAATGAGGATTTATGTAACGCTAGATGGGGATAAAGATAACACTTTAACTTATTCGGATGGGATTTCCAGAAGGATGCATTTTTCCAGGAATTATATATGTATTGCTTCAAGCATATTGCTTGTTTTCTAAATGCTACCTATTTTCATAAGAGATCTAAATATTTTCCTAATGTAAAACAACTTTATATACTTTCTTCTGTTTATGTTCGATTTCGTTGCACCGTTGGTTTCTTTCTATTCATTTCAGCGATTAAGATAACGCTAAAGATGAAGGCTCGTTACATGCGCGACGTGTCTGTAACATGTTCATGTATGTGTAAAATACACTTGTATGTGTAGCATGCTCGTATATGTGTGACATGCTTGTATGTGTGTAATATGCCCGTGTGAGTGTGTGTAGCTCGTATATGTGTGACATGCTTGTATGTGTGTAACATGCTCGTGTGAGTGTGTGTTGCTCGTATATGTGTGACATGCTTGTATGTGTGTAACATGCTCGTGTGAGTGTGTGTAGCAAGCTCGTATATGTGTGACATGCTTGTATGTGTGTAATATGCCCGTGTGAGTGTGTGTAGCTCGTATATGTGTGACATGCTTGTATGTGTGTAACATGCTCGTGTGAGTGTGTGTAGCAAGCTCGTATATGTGTGACATGCTCGTATATGTACCACATGCTCGTGTATATGTTACATGCTCGTATGTGTGTAAGATGCTCCTGTGTGTGCAGCATGCTCGTGTACATGTAATATGATCGTGTATGTGTAAAATATTCGTGTATGTGTGACATGCTCGTGTATGTGTGACATGCTTGTGAATGTATGTGTATGTGTAACACGCTCGTGTTTGTGAAACCTGCTCGTGAATGTGTTACATGCTCGTGTATGTAACATGCTCGTGTATTCGTGGCATGCTCATAATGGTATGTGTATATGTATCATGCTCGTGTATGTGTAACATCCTCGTGTATGTGTAACATCCTCGTGTATGTGTAACATCCTCGTGTATGTGTAACATGCTCGTGTATGTGTAACATCCTCGTGTACGTGTACCATGCTCGTGTTTGTGTAGCATGCTCGTTTATGTGTGGCATACTCGTGTTTGTGTAGTATGCTCGTGTATGTATAGCATACTCGTATATGTGTAGCAAGCTCGTATATGTGTAGCATGCTCGTGTACGTATAGCAGTCTCGTGTGTGTGTGTATGTGTGCGTGCGTGCGTGCGTGCGTGCGTGCGTGCGTGCGTGGCATTCTCGTGTGTGTGTGCGTGCGTGCGTGCGTGCGTGTGTGTGTGTGTGTGTCATACTCATGTTTTCGTAACACGCTCATGTATGTGTAACACGCTCACGTATGTGTATCATGCTCGTGTATGTGTAACAAGCTCGTGTATGAGTAACCGTCTCATGTATGCGTAACAAGCTCGTGTATGTGTAACAAGCTCGTATATGTGTAACAAGCTCGTGTATGTGTAACAAGCTCGTGTATGTGTAACAAGCTCGTGTATGAGTAACCGTCTCATGTATGCGTAACAAGCTCGTGTATGTGTAACAAGCTCGTATATGTGGAACAAGCTCGTGTATGTGTAAGAAGCTCGTGTATGTGTAAGAAGCTCGTGTATGTGTAACAAACTCGTGTATGTGTAAGAAGCTCGTGTATGTGTAACACGCTCATGTGTGTGTAACACGCTCACGTATGTGTAAGAAGCTCGTGTATGTGTAACATGCTCGTGTATGCGTAGCTTGCTTGTATATGAGTAACCGCCACATTATCATGTATGTGTTATATGCTCTTACCATCAAAATGGTTTCTTACTGCAAAGGATATGCAACAAATATTGCTACAGATCAGATAATATATAGAAGCAAATAGCCAGAAACAGTTTTTCAATAGCAACATGCTTTAGCACAGCAGTTGGTGACAAAGGGGCTGTATTTAATCATCAAACAACCAATTATCTAACAAAATATATTTAATTTTGTAACAAACAAGTAGTAAATGAATTATACTTGCTTTATTTTGAAAATACTGAAGCAAACGTTTCATTTTAAATTTACATGTGAGAGTCTACTCGCATCCGTGGCCAGGATAGTAAAGACGCTGAATGCGTCTAAAATTGTCTGCGGGTTCGAATCCCACGGGGAGCTCGATTTGTCAAGTGAGAATGTGTAGATTCTTACGGACGGCGGTAGTATAAGGTACTGCTTCTACCCAGGTAAATGGGGTTGTCTGCTTCTACCATAAACATTTGACAGTCTGTATAGCCTAACATGTGCTGAAAATGACGTAGAACGCCATTTAAAAACTCAGTCTACTGTTAGTTGAAACGTTTATAAGTTAAAAGGTTACACAATTATTTTAAAAAAATGATATTATTCATCAAATTGTTTATCACTGTTGCTTTCAAAGTACTGCTTTTCAAACATTTATCAAAACAGACAGCTCAAATATTTTATTTCACAGCGGAGAACGAGAGATTACTCTGAATTTCTGATTACAAGCACATTACGTATTTCTGATTACAAGCACATTACGTATTTCTGATTACAAGCACATTACGTATTTCTGATTACAAGCACATTACGTATTTCTGATTACAAGCACATTACGTATTTCTGATTACAAGCACATTATGTGTTTCTGATTACAAGCACATTACGTATTTCTGATTACAAGCACATTATGTGTTTCTGATTACAAGCACATTACGTATTTCTGATTACAAGCACATTACGTATTTCTGATTACAAGCACATTACGTATTTCTGATTACAAGCACATTACGTATTTCTGATTACAAGCCATTACGTATTTTGTTCCAACTCGAAAGCTTTTAAATATATTCAAGCATCAGGTGATGTTTGCAGTTTATTGGAATTTTAAAATGCATTTTAGCATGGTCACATACAATTCTCTTTGTTCAGACTCAGGTGTAAATCGTTTAATTGCAAATACGACCTGTCAGAATAACTGTGAGAATAACAGTGAGAATAACAGTTAGAATAACTGAAATAGAGCTGAAATGGACATGCTACAAAACAAATAGAGTATGGTTTCATCTCGTTGGTTAATTTAAACACCTCGATGGGCTACGCCCATCTCGATGTTTAAATGAACCAACTCAATGAAACCATACTCTATCTATTACTTAAACAAAAGTATTTGAATGAGCGATCGCCACCTGTCCATTTAACGCATCATAGTAATGTTCGGACACTTAATATAGAATATAGAATCTTAGAAAAAAATCAATTTGACGGCGTTTTTTTAGTTGATAATAATAATACTAGTGTGTTTGCGTGCGTGTGTGTGTGTGTCTTATCGACGATTGAACTTTGTTTTATGGGACAGTTTATTGTCTAAATGATTTGTGTTCATCTAATTTTTTGTTTGAGCAACCGTGTAAGTCATCCTACTTTCATCACGAGGGGAAGCAACTCCATAACCGCATTCAAGCAAAATACATGCACAGTTAAGGGACCTGACAACTTAGTTTCCACACATCTCTGTTATTGTGTATTAATTAGTGCACAACTCGACATTAAATGTTCGTATATGAGCAATTATATAGGAACAAAGGGAATGTTACACTATCATGGGAGTGCATTGATATGAGAGATTCAAACATTAATTCATTTATACGTGTAATTAATACTAATAAAATATATCGTTATATGAGTACCATTTAAAACTGGCACATGATGCTTAAAGGTACTTGAGGCGCACTGGTAGATGAGCATTCAAATATAAGTAAAGCCATTCAGATAAATGTATATGCATACAAAGAATTTTCTTGTAAAGTGGGTCTCATGTGCCACCTGGTTTAACTATTGCATATAAAAAAAATGGGTTGAAATGGTCTCGAAAACTCGACCACTCGGCAAATATAATTGAATACTAATTGTATTTTTAAAGCTTTGAAAAGCACGTTGTTTGTGATCGAAATACGTTGATGTACAACGGATAGCAACATTGGACAATTGAAATAATATGTTTATAGTATTGACTATGTTAGATATCAAGGGAGGTACTTCGTATTGTATCAATTTATTTTTAAAAAAAAGCAATTTATTAACTTGATTAGCGCACTATTTTAAATGTGTGCAGTATTACAAAAGACTTGAAAAGTAGATCGCCTTCTATCCTTTTAACGTCCACTTCTGTACTCGTTAGGAGCAAGAACACACGAAAGAATTCTGATTTTCTTTGAAGTTATCAGTGCCTTATATGTTTAAAACAGTCTAACTTAAATGAACCCTCATTGTCGTAAAGGAATAGTGTTTTTAAATACAGAAAGTGTGCGAGATAATTCTACATTAAATGTATGTCATTGTAAAAATATATAAGCACGAAACCTAAAGTTGTTTAAGAAAATTCAGTAAAATAAGTATCTCTTTATAATCTTATCTTTCTTTACAAACTCATTTGAAATAAAGAATATGTCCATGCTGTTATATATGCAGCGCCGTGGTTCATATTGCGCCAGATCATTATCTGGTCCCGTATTCATAAAGCAACTTAAGTGGAATATATCATTTAAACCAAAATTTAAGGTTTTTACATATTTTTAAATATCCTTATTCACATTTTTTTTAAATTCCATATATCTTTATTATTTACAATCAAGAACATTACTGGAATAATATTACAATTAGAAAAAGGCTCACTACGAAAATAAAATTATCACTGTTCATGTCCAATATATATCACAATCACAGCAATGTTCATGTCCGTTGAGAACATTTTAACACTGTTGATTGTTGCTGTCCAGGGGAAAAGAGTGTTCGTATGTTATAAAAAAGAATCAGTGAGCATATATTATTATTATTATTACTATAATGAGAGTAACACTTAACAAATGCAATTGAAAATCCCAACCGAGTGCCGTTTACAATATGGGTTAGTAAAAGCTGTTGAGAAACTTTATATTTTATGAAAGACTTGTCCCAGATAATTTAATAAACATATCAATGGCTTATGGTGGCTTATTTCTGTCATTGTCGTCTTTTCGTCTTTTCGTTATTTCGCCCCCGAAAAAGACGACAGGACGAAAAGACGACAAACGCAGCGCGAAAAGACGACAAAACGAAAAAACGACAGAACGAAAAGACGCCATTTCAAGGGCGAAAAGACTACAGAACGCAATGCGAAAAGACGACCCTTCAGCGCGAAAAGACGCCATTTGATATTGTCGTCTTTTCGTCTTTTCGCGTGGCGTTCTGTCGTCTTTGCGTTCTGTCATCTTTTCGCCTCCCGGTTGACATGCACGTTTCGGTCATTGCGACCATTTCACGGTGACTACTAAAAGTCGGGGACTATTTTGAACTGTTGGGGAAATGTGTAAAAAAGGCAGGATGTGTGCATACCTTATGTCCAATCAATAATAAATGGAGGGTTACTATTTCTTTTAAATGTTTTGTTTATAAACGCAGAATGGTTCATTTAATATGCATATTAAAACATAATAATATAAAAAGAATAGTTTGACTTTGTAATTTAGTAGTAACTTTCCGGGACTGATACTGATGATCATGCCTGGACCAGTCGTACTAATTACCATGTTTGGAGTAAACTTTATATTCTTATTATTTCAATTTGTATGTAACAATGTAGGATGGTTTAGCGGACATAACTATAGATTTTTTTATGTAAAAATGTAATAAAATTACTTTGTATTTAATGATTTACTTTCCGGGGCCACTTAATTTTTAAAAATAGACACGATTTTGGCTCATATTCTTCGATCTATTCAAACAAATGGCAAGCAAAATATTGACATTAAAATTTAACACTAACTTTCCGATACCGTTTTTGAAACCATCATATCACAATGATTATACCTTATATTTATCAATGTAGGATCAGGGATGGTATAGCAAACATAATTAAGAATTCATATTATACGGAACTATTAAACATGTACGTGACTGATAATTGTGCTAACATGATTGTTCATTTGGAAGTCCATAAATGCCTTACCCTAATATTTGAGTTTCTCTTAATATGCTATTTAAAATAGTTGTGTAACATATCAAACAGTATGAGAATGGACCTTTGTTGATGGTAATACGTTAATACTTTAGAACTATATCTACACCATATGAAATATAATAGTCAAGAAAGGAGGTAACACGTATACACGTTCTTAATATTTAATATGTTAGCTCGACTCTTTCGAAAAAAAGAGAGAAATTGTCTGAAGTTTGTATGTACATGTAAGCTTGTATCTACATAATGGACTGTAACTTTATACATGTGTTATACAAGATCATACAGCCAGGTTACGGCCATACACAACTATTAAATATGAACTCATTTAAGATCCTCTGTTCATATAATATACATATTGCAATTAAATCTTGACACTTTCAAAAAGAACTGATTAAGATAAAGCCAAACATATAATTCTCACTTCAATATTCATTATATAAGGTGTGAAAAACTAATTAATGAGTTGCAGAACCAATACAATTCATTACTTTTATTCGACATGCCATAATTACATGTTTATTCCCTTACGCAAGACTAGTGTTCAAGATAATTTTGATGACCATTCTGCGTTTATATAAACGATTTAACATATCTAGTAACCTTTCGTTTATTATTTATTGAACATATGGTATGCACACTCCCTGTCGATTTTGCCCGATTCTCCGACCGTTCAAAATCGTCCCGACTTCTAGTAGTCAACCGGAAGGCGAAAAGACGACAGAACGAAAAGACGACAAATGCAGCGCGAAAAGACGATAGAACGAAAAGACGACATTTCAAGAGCGAAAAGACGACAGAACGTCACGCGAAAAGACGACAATTTCAAATGGCGTCTTTTCGCGCTGAAGTGTCGTCTTTTCGTCTTTTCGATTGGCGTTCTATCGTCCTTTCGCCCTTGAAATGGCGTCTTTTCGTTCTGTCGTTCTGTCGTCTTTTCGTATTGTCGTCTTTTTGCGCTGCATTTGTCATCTTTTCGTCCTATCGTAGTTTCGTTCTGTCGTCTTTTCGGGGGCGAAATAACAAAAAGACGACAAATGGCAGAAATCAGCCACCATACTGGCTACTATACACCTCAGGGGAACACCTCAGTGCGTTCCCCGGCGATGTAAGGTCGGGAACCATCTGACATCCCGAGAAAATGGCACCAGCCTGAAAGATACAAGTGCTGTAAAGCTAAATTAGAAAAAAATGATGCACATCATCAAGTCGCAGCTGAAAAGTTTGCATGTAAAATAATTAACCAAACAGAACATAGAAAAAGGAGAAGGCAGCCACTAATTACAGTAGTCTACATTATGTTAGAATTGGAGGCTTACTTTGAATGTTTTATCAGTTGTGACAAGAATTTTATGTATGAAATTGCAAAGGGCAATAACTCTAATTTGAATGAAGACATAATTATGGTTCTTGCATTCTGTACTTCCTCGATCCTTGTGTGAACTTTCATGCTAGACCCATTAGTACTTTTCAAAGGACCCTCCATTCCAAAAATTCTATATAGAAATTTACTAAAGGGTCATAACTTTAATTTGAATGAAGATGGAGTTACGCTTCTAGCACTCTACACTTCCTCTCTCAATTACCTTTATCATTGTGTGAAGTTTCATTCCAGTCCCATTAGAACTTTATAAGTTATGTTCCAGAGAATAATTCTAAGTACTAGTATACAATTACACAGGGCGATAACTCTAATATAAATGAAGATAAAGGTGTAGCTCATGTACTCTGCACCTACTTACTCTTATTGTTCTCTATCAGTGTGTGAAGTTACCTTCCAGTCACATAAGTAGTGTTTGAGTTATGCTGCAGACAACAATTCTAAGATTGAAATTACAAAGGGCAATAACTCTTTTTTGATTGAAGACAGAATTATGGTGCATGCACTCTGCACTTCCTCCCATTGCCCTCCATTACAAATTGTTGATTATATTTTACCAGTTATTTAAACTCCCAATTGTATTGTAGCTTGGTCACTGAAATTCCTTTTGTATTTGCACAGGTGTAAATCGTTTAATTTTAATTGAAAAATCCACCTGTCTGAATAAATTGTGTACTCTAACTACCAGTTATTGGAAGTTAGAGTATGGCAGACAGCTGGAATGGACATGCTACAAAACAAATAGAGTATGGTCTCATCTCGTTGGTTGGTTTAAACACATCGATGGGCTACACCCATCTCGATGTTTAAATCAACCAACTTACCTTGTTTAATATGTATGCAGGTGTACCTTTCAACATTAAATCATTTGTTTTACTCTGCCAAAGATTTTTGTTTTACTATAGAACCTAAGGATAAAAACCGAGTAACAAACATTTTATCACCTAGTGAAAATAAGGTAAAATCTCAACATTTTGGCAATGGAAAATTATGAATGAGTGATTGATGAGGCAACTGTTCCAAGACTGGATTTCATAGTGGGATGAAAATGAGTTCGATGAAAGAGTATGCCAGTAATGACAAACTATGTATGTAAATTACGAAACGATACAAACTAGTGAAAAGTATGTATTAATGTCAAAATAAGGGTCTAAAGAGAATTCAGTTTTTGTGAAATCTAACGTGCCAAAGCCATTATCACACCAAAAATGTCAAAACTCGGGAGAATTCATTCGCGAAAAGTCTGTAAACATTCTGTATTTAATTTTATTTAAAAATATATGGACTAAAATGAATTGTGGAAACGTTTTATGTTCATGCTTCGTCAAATTTCTGCATGTCCGAATATCCTTATTAACCTCTCAGGTACGCCTCCAGTCATTTTAATTCTCAAAACTAGCCGGCTGCCGCGTGTTTTACATATATACCTAGTAAAAAAAAAGGAGTGTACTCAAATTTATATAAGCAACCTCAATACGAATGGTATATTGCTGTAAATCTTTACGTCATACATGTCTTCAAACATCCTAAATTTCTGTTTGAAGAAA
The DNA here is from genome assembly GCA_037043455.1 of Cyrtodaria siliqua. Taxonomy (NCBI): domain Eukaryota; kingdom Metazoa; phylum Mollusca; class Bivalvia; order Adapedonta; family Hiatellidae; genus Cyrtodaria; species Cyrtodaria siliqua. Next base: position 33,049 of record JAWPHD010001096.1, on the reverse strand, counting down.
AATTAAACGTTTGACTTCATAAGAAATTCCCGTAAACCAGCAATATACAAGATGGTGTACTCTTGTGTTTTCCCATTCATATTCATGCATTTTGCAATTTTTGTTTTCCACTGTTTTGACTTTTAGGACTCAAACTATGTTAGTGAAGGACAGTTTCACAGAAAGTGTTAACTATATCTCAATGTTTACATGTATTGTTGCATGTTTATTATTGAACAGCTTCATCTTATTTGAGGGTTTTGTTCAATCGTGTTCAGGGAAAGTACAACTTAAGATCATCAGATGAGACTTATTTGGTTGTTCATAGAACCAGAATTGCTGACAGATCAGTAGCTGTGGTTGGCCCAAAATGATGGAATGCTCTCCGTAAAGACTTAAAGTGTATCACAGATGAAAATAAGTTCAGAAGAAAACTGAAGACACACCTGTTTACAAAGTTTTATAACCGAATGACTGAACCGTAGTGATTGTCTTGTGAATATATGACTTTGTACATATTTATGAACTGTGTGAAGCGCAAAAGAATATTGTATTATAAATTGTTTGCGCTATACAAATGAATTGTATTTGTATTTGTATTTGATTGGACTTGAAGAACAGCTAAAATTAGTATATTTGTAAACATGTTTGTCCTTTATGCAAATTATTTATTCAAATTCATTTATGATGAAATTTAGACTGGTCTCATTGGACTGTTTTAGTGTGGAAGCTTTTGGAACAATGTTTGGCAGTATATAAACAGACTCTGGGAGCAGCTCAGCAGTCAGTTTAGCCGAATTGTATTCAGTAAAAAGTTAAATATGAATTGGATGCTTTTAAACAGATAAAATATATTTGTGAGAGGATTTACTTATTATTATGCTCATTTATAATAACAGTGAAATTGGATATTTGGACTAAATCGGAAATAGTGGAAATTAATTTGGACTGAAAGGAAAATTAAACATTTTATTAAAGAGACACTTACTGTTTTGGATTAAAAGGACACTTGCTAATGTGAATTAAAAGAACATTGGATAATTTTATTTGGACTTAATTTAAAAATGGAATATTAGTGAAAAACTGGATTTGTGGATTCTGTAAAAGAATATTTTATGTAAATAAATAATTATTAATATGCTAATTATAATTTTGTGTTGCTTGTTTTTCTCCATTTCTCGTTACATTTAAAACTTGTAACATAAATTGGGGGCTCGTCCGGGACAGAAACATTTCGGTGCTTTAATCATTTAGACATTGCTTTTGGTAATAGTAAAATAAATAATAAATAATAAAAGCACAAAATTAATTGTACATTTTAAATATTATAAAGATTGAAACCAGCTACAATCAAAATGTTTTTTTAACTTGAGAGACGTTTTGGTACGCCTTCCCAGGAGGAGTTTGATTCACTTAAAAAAGAAGAACTGCTCTTGCTTGCAAAACATTGTAAGTTATCGAAATGTAAATCTTCTATGAGAAATCTGAGATTAAAACTATTTTGGTGCAATTTTTGGTTGATGAAGAGGTTTTGGAGAGGAAGCATTCAATTTGTTGGAAACATAATATGATTTTAAATTGAAAGAAACTGAATAAGAAAAAAAAATGAAAATTGAAAAGGAAATTGAAAATGAGGAAAAATGCAATTGCAAGAAGAAAAAGATAGGAGATAATTTGAATTGAAGATGAAATAATTAGATTTTGCAAGCAAGGCAAGATCACCATATCCACCCATCCCTCTACTTCTACGTTTGATGTTACTACACATATTAGATTAGTACCGCCTTTTCAAGAAAATGAAGTTGACAAACATTTCCTTCATTTTGAGAAAATTTATGAAAACTTGAAATGGCCAATAGAACAATGAACACTAATTTTACAGAGTGTTTTAATTGGAAAAGTCCGTGAGGTTTACACTCACTTAACTGCAGAACAAGGCACCTCATACCAAACTGTTAAAGATACTATCTTAAATCTTATGAATTTGTTCCTGAGTTATATAGGCAGAAGTTTAGAAATTGTGAGAAAGAAAGTGATCAAACACATGTTGCATTTGCTCGAACCAAAGAACAATTATTTGATGATGGTGTGCATACAAGAACATTGAGCGCAATCATTATAAGTTAAGGCAACTTATTTTAATTGAAGAGTTCAAAAGGTGTATTAACAATGATGTTAAAACCTATTTAGATGAGCAAAAGGCTAAAACATTGAAAGATGCTGCACGTTTGGCGGATGATTATTCGCTAACTCAAAATGTTCTTTTGTTCAAAAACCAAGCCCTCAGTAGCATTCTTCATTTAAGAAACCCTCTCACTCGTGCGACAGTATTTCTAAATCTTAGTCTCGTACTTTCAGTACTAATACTTCTAAACATCAAGCATCTAATGAAAATACTGATAAAAAATCCTTAACTCAAATTATTTGCATTTATTGCAAAAAGAAATGTCACCTCATTTCTGAGTGCTTTACCTTGAAAAGGAAGCAACAACAAAAAGCGGGTATAAAACCTACCGGTCTCACCCTTTAAGGTCTAAACCCCAGTCTTGTTTTGGAAACAATGCACATTTTGAGGTCAATACATCCCAGTCTGATTCTGTTACGGCGTCTTATGAACCATTCATGTCTGAAGGTTCTATATCACTTATTGGTGATTCAATCAAAATTATCCCTATTAAAATATTACGTGACACAGGAGATTCTCAATCATTATTATTAGCAGATATAATGCCTTTATCTGAGAAGACTTATTCTGGTACTATGTACTTATTCAAAGGGTAGATTGCGGTTATTTAACTGCCCCTCTCCATAATATTTATTTGTCATCAGATTTCGTTGCAGGACCTGTGGATGTGAGAATAAGAACTTCTTTGCCATTTGAAGGTGTCCATTTGTTGCTAGGGAATGAGGGGGGTGGGTGGGGGTCCTCAGTTCCGCACGAATGTCCATGGTGTAAATCAGAAAGAAAACAACTAAGCATCTTTTAGTTCCATGGGCGGTATTAAGAATAATTATGAAGTGCATGTTTGCTGTATTTATCAGTTTTGAGTACTTATAAGTATATTTTGTTACAATGGAATATGCCTTATTTTGGTTTTTTGGAGGCTATAAATAGAGAAATGCGATACTATCAAAAACTTCCAAAAATTAAAATAATTTGCTGATTTTGCCTCACGGGCTGATCAATTGGAATAACTTCTTAAAAAGTTGGTGAAGGTATGTAAAATTTAGCATTTCCTGATATGCAAGAGCATGGTGAGTGCAGAAATGACCCTGATATGCTGATGAAAAAAACATTATTGTTATTTATTGGCATTTGAAATATTGGTAAAATTGCATTTTAAAAAAGTATGATAGTGGACCTTTGGAAACGGCCTGACGCGATAAATACTAAATATTGCAGTCTCGGGGGGGGGGGGGGGGGGTTTGATTGAGACTGTTCATGAACCGTAGTGAGATATGATTGCTACCGTTCACGCCCCTAGCCCCGGGCTGAGCAGAACTCAATATTCATAAAATCAATAGTACAGAATTTTAACCATCCCGAAGATGGCATGCATATGGCAGTGGACATGCCATATTTACTTCCATTATTCCATGTCCAGCGGCGTCTGGTCCGAGTATCTAATAAAATTCTATGCCCCGAAGAGCGAAATAAACAAAGTGGAATTTAGTTGGGAGCTGCAGTTATGATGCCTGCGGTTATTTTAAGCTTGTTTCTTGTTTTGAGGTATGTGTGTGTGTGGCGGGGGGGGGGGAGTGGGGAGGGGGGGGGGGGTAATCTTAAAGAAATGAAGCAAACGTTGTAAAGAAAATATGCGTGTTTTTACTGTTATTTGGTATAGCATTTAAAGGTCTTCAAAGAAATGTATGATCCAATGATGGTGTGATTTTTTTTGCTCAAGTATTCAGTCTAAGGGCTTGTCATGGGTTTGCCTGATTGTTGAGAATTGGACATTAAACTGTGGAGTGCCCCCTAGACAATGACCCAGCTAGAGATAAGGTCATGGTTAATCCACTTGTATCTGACAAGCCTTCTTTGGATCAATCCCCTGATCCCGTTGAACAGGAAATATCTGATTTGTATCCGGCTTGTGCAGTTACTGGAGCTATGGCAAAAAGAGCCATTGAGAATGATCTTTCATTGACAACCCTTTGTTTCCAACTATGGTTAATAATATTTATACTAAAGAACTTCAGCTTAACAAAGCTAATATATCTGATAATAACGCTTCTTTTCTTGATTTAGATCTCTGTGAAATAATTAGCAAAATCTATGACAAGAGAGATGATTTTAATTTTGACATTGTTAATTATCCCCACGTGAATGGGGATGTTCCCCGAGCAACTTCTTATGGGGTGTATGTGGCTTAACTTATTCGTTTTTCAAGAGCGTGTACTCGAGTTGAGGACTTTAATATTCGTAATCTTTGTATAACTAAAAAGCTACTCAATCAGGGTTACCGTTACCATAAACTTCGTAAAACCTCTGCACAATTTTATTATCGTAACCCTGATCTTCTTTTCAAATATAAAAGTAATTTAAGGACTCTTCTGCGACAAAGACTATCACAACCTGACTTCTATGGTGATGTGATTTATAAACTTTGTAAGATTCTTGGTCATGATCACTTTCATACTATCTTTGTTAAACTTGTTAAAAAAAGTTTATCAAAGGGGTTATGACCCTATCATTTTGCAACGTACTGCATGCTTGGAGGTGGACCCTTTTACTGTTCGCCACTATGCTTACCTCTTTAATTGTACGATGACCGGACAGGCTATGGACCTATGATGACGCCTACCTAAAGGCCACTGAGACGGTGGCGTTTGATGTTTGTGTATGATCTTTCTTGTCGTGCCTTTAATGGTTTATTCTCTTACTGCTCTGGCTTCTGCCAAGTCATTGAGCACCTTCATTGTGGCTTTCTAGGCTATTGTTTTTTTGTATCATATTTACATGAGCATAGTTGTGTTTTACTTATATTGCCTATTGATGTTGCCTTGTTGGTTAGAGATTAGATCATGGAGGAGATTTCTTTATTTACACTGTCCTGTTTTAATGGGATAAAGTAGGGTAAGTGTGAGGTTTGATGCACCCTAGAACCGGTTTAAACCCCCAGTGGCCTACTTTGCCACTGACCGTTCCAAGGCGGTAGCACTATTGTCAACACTTTTGTGTTTGTGATGTCGTTTGCATTTATTATTGCCTTCTTGTTTGTCTGTTTGCGTGTTTGTTTCTGTGTTTTGTGGTTGACTGTCCTCCTTGAATGCTACTTTCCCTGTCCGATGTTTTTATATGTCTTTCTTCTGATATTAACTTGTGGTTACTATTACTGGTCAGTCTAATAATACAGAGGTTAACAAATCTCTTGATATTAGCCCATCTGAATTTGACTTTTTTTCAATACTGTATTTATTTAAAGAAATTGCAAAATTTTACATCCTACATTTGTTCACCTACCTGAGCCAAACGCTCATTAATTAATTCAATAACGAAACTTTAAAGGAATACCATTTGGTGTGTTATGTGTTATTTTAAAAACAATTCCGAAAGGAAAGTTCTAATGTAGCCATGTGCCATTCGATTAACACCAGCATTTTATACATACAATCATACAATATATAGCGGAAATTCCCCGAGTTAAATAATATCTTTATCTAGTTATCACAATATATTCCGCTAATGTTTTTCATTCTGATTGTTTGAGAGGGGAGGTTGGTGCATGCACCATTGTCCCTCGGGTTTTCTGGTCGTATTCTAGATTGATTTTCTCTTGGCTGCAACTGCTGTGTTTCTTCAGTACAATTCTGGATACATCCTAGGGTGTTTCTAATAATGTTTTTTTTTTTATATATATTTTTACAATAACATATATGTGTATCGCTTCCTAATTGCTCTAGATGTGGACTTTCTTTTTATGGATTTTCTTTTGAAGGGATGTACTTTTATTTACAATGTCTTGTCAATTTGAGCGCTGAAAACTGGATAATAGCGAGGTTGTGTACATTTAAAATCGATTCAAGCTAACCGCAGGGCCATATTTCCTACTGACCGTTTCAAGTAGGTAACCTGTATTTTTCTGTTGTGTATTGTATTTTAAATTGTATAGTTAATTTGGTCTTTGTTTGTGGTACAGTGCGGATCTACGGTTTGGGTGCCGTGATTTCTATTGGACCAGTCTTCTCATTCTTATACTCCTGCCTTAGATATTATACTACATTAGTGTATTACACTATTACACTGTTCATGTGTTGACCTTATCACCGTGTTCGTTCACGACTGTAACAAACTGACTAAATAGAACCACAGGCTTATATTAAGACACATTAAGAAAGAAATATTGGAAGAAGAGTGGATAGTGTTATTGTATAATATGTATATATTTAATAAAAGTTTGGAATCTAATTACACACTCTTTCTTACGTGCTTGTTACATTTTGAAAATGCCGTGCGTAAAATTAGATCCTCGATTTGGTCATTTATAAAGTCATAAAAGCCGAACAGGAAATGTAACATTCAATGCCTGAGTGCCTTGTATGTTCTTCCAACAATGTAACATTCAATGCCTTAGTGCCTTGTATGTTCTCCAACAAGTATCGAAATGCATCGATCCATAGTACAGAACTCAACTAAACTATGAAATGCATCGATTCATAGTACAGAACTCAACTAAACTATGAAATGCATCGATCCATAGTACAGAACTCAACTAAACTATGAAATGCATCGATTCATAGTACAGAACTCTACTAAACTATGAAATGCATCGATTCATAGTACAGAACTCTACTAAACTATTGTTAGACGCAATAGAGTTTGACAATTATTCTGAATATTTAATAAGTCAGTGTGTTTTGGTACACGCAATAGAGTACTTGTAGATTATAAACTGTTTTGGTTTCGGACTGGTATTGTTTTTCTTCCGCGATCATAGCTCTGGATGGTAGTGCTTAAACAAATCTCAGTATGTAACATAGCATAAAACGTCAATTCATGGCTGGGTGACACTGTTTTTGTCATGGAAATGAAGAAAGACATTATTTTTAATGAGAATTCATCTGCATCCCCTGTTCTTGTAAAATGCACACTTGATCAAAAAGTCATGCAGATATGTCAACACAAACATATGCAGATATGTCAACACAAACATATGCAGATATGTCAACACAAACATATACGTCCTGACAGGATTTTATTGGGGAGAAAGCAGAATAAAAAACTATCGATCCCAGTCTTGATGTTTAGCACTATAATGGCTGGGTATGTTTACTGAAAGAAATGCATATTACAGGCTTCACACTAAGTTGTTCGTCTGGTGACAGCTCTAGTAAAATAAGCATATTCCCTATTTGTCCAACGAGCCAAAATAGTATGGCCCAACCCCAAATATTGCATGATTGTAATTGGACAATCAGACAAAAGTAAGCGATTCACTTCGAAACGGTCACGTGAACGAGTAGTAAACATCCGGTATTTCTGTACACATCTACATCAAAGTCAGGTTGTGATAGTTGATGTCGCAGAAGCGTTCGTAAACTGCATTTTATTTTGAAAGAGTATCAGGATTACGATAATACAAGTTCGCAAGGGGTTTTCCGAAGTTTCAGTATGGTAACGGCAGCATTTAGTTATACATTAAAGTCCTAAACTCGACTACAAGCACTGGAAAAATTAATAAGTTGAGAAACATAAACTCCGTAAGTAATTGTTAGAGGAACATCACCGTATAAATGGGGTAACTAACAATGGCAAAATTGAAATAATCTCTCTTGTCATAGATTTTGCTTATTATTTCTCTATTTTCAGTAGAGAGATGTAAATCGAGAAAAGCAGCGACATCAGCAGAATTATTAATTGTGTTGAGTTGAAGTTCTTTAAGATAAATAGAAATAGTCATAGTAGAGAGGAAAGGGTTGTCAATGTATCAATACATTATCCGAATACCGAGAGGTGTTATTAAGTCTTCTATGATATCCGCATGAGTGAAAGAATCAATATGACATATCTTTCATAGTAATAAAAAAGCAAATCTGCGACAAGAGATTCATAATTCGTAGCCATAGTGATGTCAACAATTTGTCTATTACTTGTAGATCCATACCTGGCGAAAATTGGAAAAAAGTGCTTCAACATTTTTTTGTCAGGTGCACATACTCTAATTGTCCAAACGTTATTTGAAATCTCAAACTGTTACACGTCTATTGTTTTCTCTATTTTTCGAATAAGAGCAATAATCTTGTCTTTGATAAGGTTGTTTGACCTTGAATAACACCATGTTCTCACATGCAATTGTATGTCTAACAACAGTGATTGACAGCTTTCTGTACAAATTATCTCCACACACCCTGCCAAGTATTCTATCTTTTATCCAACGAGTTTATTAAAGTAAATAATTTCCCATAACGAATGTTAGATTCTATTTATCACATAACAGTGATAATTTCACTTTAATTTTGTCAGTTTACTTTGTATACGGCGGCAATTTGTAAGAGAAATGATGACGCTGTTTTGTTGTTTTCATTATATAAGCTACGTTACGCGGATGTAACGCGTTTGATCTATAAATATTGCGAAACTGTCAACTAAATTTAACGTGACTAACATGCACTTTATGAAGTAGGATTTCAAATAAGGATATATGTTTAAGGCGTCTGGACGTATTGAATGATATACCGTGCAAACAATTGGAACTAAATGTTTAACTGTACTCAAACACAGTCATTCGATCCTCCTTTGCATCTGTAATACACTAGTGTATTACGATAAATAAGTCACTAATATTACACTCGCAAGAGCCATATTATGTGATAAAAATAAATATGCGCCCGAGATATTCAATGTAAAATTTAAGTATGCGACCGAGATATCCAATGTAAAATATAAGTATGTGACCGAGATAAGCATGCGAACGAGATATCAAGTGTAAAGGATAAGTATGCGACCGAGATATCAATTGCAAAATATAAGTATGCGACCGCGATATCAATTGCAAAGTATAAGTATGCGACCGAGATATCCAATGTAAAGTATAAGTATGCGAACGAGATATCCAATGTAAAATATAAGTATGCAACCGAGATATCCAATATAAAGTTTAAATATACGACCGAGGTATGCAATGTAAAGTATAAGTGTGCGTCCGAGATACCAAGTGTAAAGTGTAAGCATGCGACCGAGATCGAGATATCCAATGTAAGGTATAAGTATGTGACCGAGATATCCATTTAAATATCATGATAAGTAAAACAAATTATGCGACAGAACATTTGCATGTTAGATGTTGTTAGAGCGATGGGTAAGTAATGCGTTTAATGCTTTACATTTAGGACAACGACATGGAATAAGTTTATAGTTTTTTCTTTACATTGTACCATTATGAAAGTGTATGCATGTAATTCATGATAATTGAAATTAATATTGCCTAGGAGTTAAGTGATTTACTAGACGTCATACGAGGCACGTTACTCGCATTGTTTTGCCCATTAAATGAGGAAGTTAACAAAGCGGTCATTTAATCAATTGTCAGGCCTCAAACCTCATACAAGAATACCAAGAGTGCATGTGAACGCTTTAATGGCGAACATTGAGGTAATTGGTATATTGGTATATTGACATTCACACTAGCGTTTGTTTGGTGCTGTGTGGCAGTTGTAAAATGTTGCCCCAACTACAAATCAGTATTGTTATAACTTACTGTTACTTTGTGATCATCAAGCCCAGTCTTTGTGGTTTTAAAGTAAAATAAGATCGCTTAAGCCGGTGCTAGGAAGCTTGAGAGGTGTTGCAACTTATATTACCTCAGATGAACAGACTCAATAAAACGGAGTCTGCTTATTTTTAACTCTTATTTGTGTTTGCTGCTTCCAAGGAATCCTTTTTTCAGTATGTGTTTATATATGACTGGTTTTCGAACTTTTCCGAGCTTTTATGGAAATAGAAATTCTGCACAAGTCTAGTAAAGATGAAAAATGAAGGACCTAGGGTGTTAATAATGCAAAACACAGCTAGTTTCATTCAATTAAGGGCCATAATGTTCCTATAACTTAACGTGTTCAAACTGTTATTGATGTAAACATTATGGCGCAATTTGGTAAAAACAGATTAGAAATGAAGGAGCTAGAGTGTTAACAAAGCAAATTAGCGCATTGCTAACTAATAAACATACCATCATACTACTGCTTCTATTTCGACATGGCCATTTCTTTACTTTGTCCTCCGGGGCGTCCGTGGCCGAGTGGTTAGAGTCTCTGACTTGCAATCACTTGCCCCTCACCGCTGTAGGTTCGATCCCTCAGGGGCCTAGGAATCTTTATGTGAGGAAGCTATCCAGCTGGCTTGCGGAACGTCGGTGGTTCTACCCAGGTGCCCGCCCGTGCACGAAAATGGCCCGGAGGGGCACCTGGGGTCTTCCTCCACCAGTGGAAGCTGGAAAGTCGCCATATGACCTTAGCTGTTGGTGCGACTATAAAATCCAATTCAATTCAATTCAATTACTTTGTCCTCCGTTTGTTTTATGACCAAGATAACTGATTAAAATTGCGGGATATGGGTAAGGAGCGGCGAGGGATGGTGTGTGTAGTGGGTGGCGTGAGACGAGGAGGGGAGGTTAGGGGTGGAGAGTCAGATATAGCTGGTTCTCAAACTCTTCGAACCGTTTATTGATGTTAACGTTTATTTATGTTAACATTCTAAACAAGTGTCGTATAGATCGGATAAGAAATTAAAAACGTACAACATTAGCAAAGCAAAACGTAACACTCTTCATTTAATCTAGGGCCACAACTCTGTTATTTCTGCTCAATTTGATTGGGTAATTAAAACTTGAACAAGCTTTAATTGATATAAACACTCTGACCTAGTTTTGTAAAGATTAGATGGCAGCTAGAATTTAGAAAAAAACTATTCATTTTTTCAGTAAATCAAAGGCTAGTGTTACTTTTGAGATCAGAGTGATTTGCATGCTTGTCCGAGCTTTAAATAATGTCAAAATATGGTTGAGTCTGGTCAAGATCTTATCGTAAATAAAGGTGCTAGAGTGTTAACGAAGGAAACTATAGGATTTTGAAATAATTCAATAATTCAAGGGCCATAAATCTGCTGTTTCTTTTCCGATATTTGTAGATTGTTTTTAACTCGCTTGAGCTTTAAATGACATTATTTTGCCAACGATCGGTAAATATTAAATGTAAAATAATAATATTGTTTTAAATAAAATTAAGCATTTTTTACTCAATCAAGGGCCATTACTCTGGTGTTACGAATTAGATCTAGCAGGTTTACAAAGGCGTCTCGATATCAAGGCACTGACAAAGTTTGGTAACGATCAAATACTAAATGAAGGTGCTAGAGTGTTAACAAGGCAGAACATGGCATTATTCAGTAAAAAAGGGCCATGACTCCTGTTGTAATTATTATATATAGTTGGTTTTCAAACTTGGTCAGCTTTCATTGATATAAAGACCCTGACTTCAAATGCAAAATGAAAGCGCTATGAAAGCGGTATGGAACTACCTTTTATAGACAAATTGTTGGTATCCCCATGGGTACGAACTGTACATCTTTTGTCGTAGATCAGTTGACCCTGTCCCAGTTTGAGTAAGGCGATTTTATGCAAATTTCAAAGAGTTTTTTTTTTTAAATGTTTTTCAATTGATAGATATTCACATTGCATAATACAACTGGAGGAAAACGTGCCTATTGTTTGGGGCGCTTGTTTCAGCCAAAGGTTTTTTGGACTTTTAAGATAAAATTAATCTACTACCTGTGGAACAGACATTTTTAGTGGTAAATAAAAATACCTTACTTTTCAAAATCGGTTGAGAAATAAAAATTTCATGTGCGAAAGTTGATTTTGATGGGTCATTTTCAATGCAAAATTCTGCTGCATGAAAAATTTGAAAAATATATTTTTTTAGATTTTTTATTCAAAAATAGTGTTAAATTTTTGGATATTAGTACATTAAAACACCCTGAAAGTTTTATAACAAAATATCAAGTTCTACTGAAGTTATTTGACATTTTGTAATTTTCTGCTGTCCCGCCAACAAGGAATTTACATAGGAAAAGCCCCATCAAAAAATCATTTTGGCTGTAAAATATTTATTTCTCAACTGATTTTCAAAAGTAAAGTAGTTTTATTTACCACTAAAAATGCCAGTTCTAATGATATATAACTGATAACTATTATTTAAATTGCTCGAGTTACTGCAGAAAAACCTTTGGCTGAAACAAGCGCCCCAAACAATAGACCGTTTTAATGTCATATAAAACTAAACTTTTACAAAGTCGTATTTGACCTATTTTTAAAAATTTGACTTTTGAAAAACAACGACGAAATTCGATGATTTAGGAGGAAACGACCCACGAATTGTTGTTTGTTTTAATGCATGATTGTGGTTGACTTAATTCTGCATTTCCTTTAGACTTTTATACCTACTTTTAAAGCCGAAACACGTCTGCAGCTGAAATACATTTTAAGTTTCATTATTTATTTAGGATTAAATGCATATGTATATTGTATGCATATTTCTGGGCCATTGACCTAATAATAAATAATTTTCTCAGACAATATTAAATTATGCTACAAAATATTTTTTTTTATGTCGGTCATCATTAATCGGAATAAAAACTGCCGTAGATACAAAAGTCGAACAGGAAATGCAGCATTCACAGAACGTACACAACAAACGTACGCATTCGAAATTAACTACACCTACAAGGGTGAACAACATGGTTCTGGAATGTGGAACTAGCCTCTAGACTGATAACATAAACACAACACAAGTACGCATTCGAAATTAACTACACCTACAAGGGTGAACAACATGGTTCTGGAATGTGGAACTAGCCTCTAGACTGATAACATAAACACAACACAAGTACGCATTCGGAATTAACTGCATCTACAAGGGTGAACAACATGGTTCTGGAATGTGGAACTAGCCTCTAGACTGATAACATAAACATAACAATACGTGTGGTAGAAAAATAAACGAAAGTTTTATAATTATCCATTCTATATCTACATCGTCTTTTTCATCAATATCACATAATTTCTCCGACTATGATTTAAAATTACGACGCACGAGAATAAATTACGCTTGTATCGCCGACACTCAATGGGGATGTGAATATATCATATACAATAAACTTCCTATTGGTCACTTTTAGAAAGTTTCAGAAGATAAAAATTATGCTGACATTCGTTCATAAAATGACAATGCACTATAACACACCAGTCAATCTAAATTGTATTATATGATAAACCTAAAACAAATTGGCATAGAAATAAAACTTACATTTTGTAAAACGACTAACATTGGAAAATAACAATTCGACAAAATTCGGTAATATATATATATATTAGAAATTAAGATTAATTAGTAATAATTGTTATCAAGCGGAAGGTATTCAATGAGTTAATTGAACGTAACTGTGAGGATAATATCTCCTATGGTTCTACCATAGAGGTATGACGCAGCCTATATAAAATATATGTATTGTTACATAGGAAAATACCCATCAAAAAATCATTTTGGCTGTAAACTATTTATTTCTCAACCGATTTCCAAAAGTAAAGTAGTTTTATTTACCACTACAAATGCCAGTTCTAATGATATATAACTGATGTAGGTATTATTTAAATTGCTCGAGTTACTGCAGAAAAACCTTTGGCTGAAACAAGCGCCCAAAACAATAGGTGTGCGACAGTACTCCATCCGTCCTTCCCGGCGAGGTTTCTAAAGACATCACAACATGCTTGCATAAACAACATTTCAATTGACTTAACCTTAATTACTACACAGTTATGAATAAAAATAAAAAGTTATTTTTGTAACGACTATATTTTAAGACATTTGTATTTGTCTTCCTTCGAATATTCGCTCTTGTCTACAATCTCGTTCCGTATTTGGAAACTTAGTCGTTTGTTTAGATGTGTATTATCTAAGGTTTCTAAGTCAGTTGAAATACGTTTTTGTTAATCAGGCACTGCATCCATGATGTCTTTGGAAACCTCGACGAGAAGTCTGGATGGACTGTCGCATACCTATCTATAATTGCTATAGGCCGTGTCATAGTTCTATGGTAGCAACAGAACATAAATCCATAGGAGCTATGATTCTCGCAGCTAAATTGAAAGCCAGATAAACACTATTTGTTAAAATTGGCATTTTCAGATTCTAAAAGATTTATTGAGGTCTACTTTTCCAACCTTTTATCAATGTTGTGTACTTGTTTTATACTTGCATGTGAACATACCCCTCTCACTTTATTAAAGGGTTGCGGGAGATTTGAATGTTATGTTAAAACCAATTCAAAGCTATACGAAGCATGTTCTCCGACCCCATATTGACAAGGAGTCTCATCACGTCAGACGTTTTCTAAAACTTATTTATCTTAATAAGGGCATTGATTTTATTGATATACCGTATATTTGTTCGAGATAATCGTGTTGTTGATTCTATTCCTAAATCTTTCAAAAATTCCGAAAATCTTATAATTTGTTATAAGTACAAAAAATCAATTAGAAATATGATTTTCAACTACAACACAATCGCGTCTGACCACCTTGATATAGTTAATAACACTCCTAAGGAATGCGAGTGTAGAACATCTACATTTTGCTCCGGCCTGCCATGTCATTACTGGTAATTTTGATATTATAGATAAACGTATTCGGCATTTGTTTTCTAAAGGTCCGAAGTATAGATTGCATGTCATGGTCAGATCGCCTAATCTATTGAGGATTTTAGTATTAAATGATGTCGTAGAAAACATACCAACCCTAACTCCCTTTCTTATTGGAAAAATACTATTTTTAACATCATAGATACCCGTATTAACTTCTATACGGCTAACCCCTCCCTACTTCCCAGTAGACCTAGGTTTTCATTTCGAAATTTAAAATTGGGAAACCAGGATTTTCATAATAAAGAGTATGATAAGGGACCTTTGGAAACGGCCGAGCACGACACATAGGAAATATTGCAGTCTCGGTTTGATTGAGACTGTTCATGAGCGGTAGTGAAATATGCTAGCTACCGCTCACGCCCTCTAGCCCCGGGTTGAGCAGAACTCAATATTCATAAAAATCAAAAGTAGAGAATATGGCGGTGGATATAGCAATATGTGTATCTTTATTTCATCCCCTATGTCCAGCGGCGTATGGTCCCAGGATCTAATAAAATTGTATGCCCCGAAGAGCGAAATAAACAAAAAGGAATTTAGTAGGGCGCAGCGGTTATGAAGCCTGCGTATCACAAGTAACAGCCAAAAGACTAAATTAAAAAGCAGACAACATATCCTATGAGTGGTTAAACAATACCCAGAGCCTTTTATCGGCCGGAGTAGTGGAACCACCGAATCGAAAATTAAGTAAGAAAACAAAAGAAATTGAAAATGTACCACCAATCACTAAATATAAGTATCGGGCTCAGCGATCTCCAAAGATCGAATGAATAACAGTACTGATTGCATGCGCGGGGAGACGTTTTACTGCCGCCACACTAAGTTTGTTTTAGTTCCTACTGATAAAGCAGCTAATAATATAATTATTGTTTGACGCCTCCATTACGTCAATGTTTTATATCAGGAACTCGGGAGTACTATATCGTATACTCCAGTGCAATCTACTGCAGATAATATTGTTTCGGCGTATATCACTCAGTGCAAGATTCTCAAGTAAAGCAAAACAGACTTCAAACGATGTACTGGATTCCCTAATTACACAAACAACCATAGAAAGCTCGTTTTATTTCCAATTCTATTTCTTACACCACTACAACTATCTCAAAACTTATAACATCTTGTCTTACTGCCGTTACAGATCATGTTTAACAATAATGACCACTAAGCTTATGAACACTCTGGATTAATTTATTTTGGTCTATTAAAAACTCAGCCGACGTTCTTGATAAAATTTGCAATAAACGTCAAGTTTCATCTATAAGTACCTAGGATCTTTCTACATTATATACAACTTGAAGACACAACCTTATCAGAGACAAGCTTATTGCTCTCATTCAAAACACTTTTGCTGGGGAAAATACTACATTTTAGGCCTGTAACACTACTAAAGCGTTTGTTTTTACTAACAGCAGATTGGAAAATTACACTATGTGGTCTTAACTTAACAAAGCTATCCGATACTAAAGCTTCCATTCTCGATTTACATCTTCTCCCTATTGGAAATAGTGAAATAATTAGCACAATTTATGACAAGAGAGATGATTTTAAGTTTGATATTGCTAATTATCCCAATTTAGATGGGGATGTTCTCCGAGCAACTTCGTATGTGTCGATGTGTTTCAACTTATTCGTTTTTCTAGAGCTTGTACTCGAGTTGAGGACTTTGATATTCGTAACCTTTGTATAACTAATAGGTTACTCCGGCTAACGCTACCATAAACCTCGTAAAACATTTGCAAAATTGTATTATCGTAACCCTGATCTTCTTTCCAAATATAAAAGTAATTTAAGAACTCTTTTGCGACAAGGACTATCACAACCTGACTTCTATGGTGATGTGATTTATAAACTTCGTAAGATCCTTGGTCATGATCAATTTCACACTATCTTTGTAAAACGTGTTAAAAGGTCTATCAAAAGAGGTTATGACCCTATCATTTTGCAACGCACTGCATGTTTGGTGGTGGAACCATTTACAGCTCGCCACTATGCTTTTCCCTTTAATTGTGCGATGGCCAGTCAGGCTGTGGATCCTATGAAGCCCAAAAGGACGGTGACGTTTGATGTTTGTCTGCAATCTTGTGTTGTCGTGCCCTCAATGGTTTATTCTCTTGTTGCTCTGGCTTCTTTGTGGCTATTGTTTTTTTGTATTTATAGATACACGAGCATCTTCTTGATTATATTGCCTATTAGTGCTGCCTTGTTGGTGAGAGAATATTTCATGGCAGGGATTTCTTTATTTACACTGTCCCGTTTTATTGGGGTGACAGTAGGGTAAATTTGAGGTTTGGTGCACCCTAGAACCTGGTATAAACCCCCAGCGGCCCTTTTTGCCACTGACCGTTCCAAGGCGGTAGCCCTATTGTCAACTCGTTTTGTGTTTGTGACATCAAGCGCCTTTACATTGCCGTTCATGTTTGTCATTTTGTGTGTTTTTGGGTTTACTCTGTTCTGTGAAACCTGCATTTCCTGTTCGACTTTTATACTTATTTGTATTAACTTACCAGTGCCATTTTTAAATTACTGTCTTAAGCCAAATATAGTTGCCAAGTTAGGGATTTGTTAATTGTTTAATTAATTTAAGCACTAAGTAATCACACGTATCCGCCTTGATTATATAACTTTTTGAAATAATACACATATTGCATTAGTTATACAGTTTTACTATCAGCTGAACTGATATATTTAACAATCAAGCACATACTGAGAACCGCTCAAATCCACAATTTAGTTGCTCCATGAAAAACATATACATTGAGCAACATGTAAATTCTACTCTGGATAAGTCTGAATTGAGACAATTTTGTTTTAAAGATTGTTTTTGTTTAAATAAAGTGTTTGTCTCTCCAAGTCAGAGAGATGTTTTATTCCACAAAAACAAACACAAACGGTTCAGCAGTTGCCTGTATATGCAAACAATGGCAATATTAAATGAGTAAACATGTCAATGGTATACTGATCATGTTGGAGACAAAGTGTCAACATCTGTCCATTGCCACTTAAAACGGATATTTTCAAGGACGTTATTTCTGTATTTTATCGTGTCTTTTTAATCTGACCCATAACATGCCCAAGGCGGGTCATTGTGTTTATCTCGGATACTTCGTTTGAATAAACCTGACTGTATAGTACATGTAAATCGTTTGTAAAATATAACTGTCAATAAATGTCCAATGTTTCTTGAGACTATCTTTCAATGCTTTTCCTATACATTACTCTATTTTTCAATGTCTAACCCTATATAAAATCATTTGACCCCGCGGGATCTCACCTATTATTTTGGAGTCTTTAAGTCGCTTAAGTAGAAAACCGCTTAAGTCAATGTTGTGAGCGGGTTTGCATCTTTTATTACTATTCATAAACATACTTTCAGTATGTATTCACATTCACTCTAACCTAGAAGCCACACAGAGGTACTCAATGACTTGGCAGAAGCCAGAGCAGCAGTCGATGTTAGTGAGCGTGAGAGGTGCTGCATCATTTATTACTATTTATGAACATACTTACAGTATGTATTGAAATTCACACTAGCTTAGAAAGCCACAAAAAAGGTACTCAGTGACTTGGCCGAAGCCAGAGCAAAGTCAATGTTAGTGAGAGTGAAAGATGCTGCATCATTTATTACTATTCATGAACATACTTTCAGTATGTATTGAAATTCACACTAGCCTATACTAGAAATCCACAAAGAAAGTATTCAATGACTTGGCAGAAGCCAGAGAAACAGTCGATGTTAGTGAGCTTGAGAGGTGCTGCATCATTTATTACTATTTATGAACATACTTACAGTATGTATTGCCATTCACACTAGCTTAGAAAGCCACAATAAAGGTACTCAGTGACTTGGCCGAAGCCAGAGCAAAGTCAATGTTAGTGAGAGTGAAAGATGCTGCATCATTTATTACTATTCATGAACATACTTTCAGTATGTATTGACATTCACACTAGCCTAGAAAGCCACAAAGAAGGTACTCAATGACTTGGCAGAGCAGCAGTCGATGTTAGTGAGCTTGAGAGGTGCTTCATCTTTTATTACTATTCATGAACATACTTTTCAGTATGTATTGACATTCACACTAGCGTTCGCTTATGCTGTGTTGTGGTTGTAAAATGTCGCTATGAATCAGTGTTATTGCTTATTGGGCCTTTGGGGTCTTCGAGCCAATCTTTGATTGCTTTGTTGCTTTAAAATGAAGACACCACTGAAGCATAGCATTACCTCTTATGAAAAGACTCCATAACACCAAAAGTAGATATAAAAGCCGAACAGGAATTGTAGCATTCAATGACCACAGTCAACCCAAAACACGCACAGAAAGCAACAAACAATAATTACAAAGATGGACACATGGCAAGACATGACATCACAAACATAAATGGGTTGACAGTAGGTTACCGCCTTTGAACGGCCAGTCGCACAAATACCGCTGGGGATGTAAACCAGGTTGTAGGGTGCACCAAACCTCACGATCACCCTATGCATAAGTCTGACAGGTTTCTTTCTTGTTTGTGTTCGTTGCTTCCGATGGATATCTTTTAAATATGGACGTATTATCATTGAAAAAAAGAATAACAATACAAACACGCAATTTAACATAACATAATATATTATTATGTGACTTAAAATTAACTTTAATCATCATATTTAAAATTCTAACTTTACCATTCCGTGCTGTTGTCCATAAATGTTTCATACATATAATGTATACCATGCATTAAAAGGTGTTAGTGTTAAACATTCTTAATAAGTCAATAATCTCATTTTTCGGTATCCTGCAATGATAACATAATTCACAAATCACTCTACAATTCAGTTAATTTCATGTATACATATTCATGAAAAATAACCATTTCACTTCATTACATAAATATGATAGTATTCAAGATATACAAACTCGAATTATCACATGCAGATTGTCTGAGGGTTCTAAGCGTATAAATAACAAGTTAAAATAATAAAATATTAAAAACGCTGCAATTATACATCTGTACAAACATATATTTAAGTATCTATTAGTAAGCACTCACAATATATTTAATCATGCTGAATAGTTCCAATATATGACAGATCAATACTTACTACAAACCACATTTTAGCACCCTTACATACATAATTTAAGACAAAAATACCTTAATTAATTCTGACAATTATATTTATAAATTTAATTCATATGTCTGGCATCAGTTAATTTTTGTTGAACTGTGTGTAGCATTTAATAATAAATGAATATGTAGGTATGATATGACGGAATCATTTATGTTTATTGACATGCGTTATATTTTTGTCACTGCATGCTTTTAAACTTATAATTGTTTTTAGTATATACTTTCCAGTGAAACAGTGGATTTTATGATTAAATAAAACCTTATATTTTCATTGTTTATATCTCACATGTTCACTCAAAATGACGTCACGCAACTGTTGACATTGTTTACGCTGTTGACGTTATTGACGTCATTTACGTCATTGTTTTGGCGCATTATATTTTTTCTGCATAAATGTTCAGGCTGTGAGTATATAACAAATAGAATATGTGTTGGTTTGTTGTGAATGTAGGATTTATATTCATCTCGAAGTGAGAAAACTCAAATATTTCACTCGTGCTAAAGCACTCGTGAAAATATAAGCTTTCTCACTTCTCGATGAAAATAAATCCTATCAGGATTCACTCAAAACAAACAAATATCCTGTATATATTTCTTTCTGATCATTGTACAATTAGACAAATAACCCGCATTCGAACAAACAGAAAAGAATCAATGGTTATCAATTGGCAAAACAATCAAGAACGAGTAAAAAGAGTAAATTAGATACATGATTTGTATACAATCGATTTGATGTAATTGAAACTTCCATTGTAAACCTGTAGTTACAAAATTATAAAGGTTGTTACGCCTTAGCCATATTGTAGTTTGTACAATATTAAATAGCTTTTTCATTTGATGCTCAAAAACATCTGTCATCAAAGTATTGACATTGTCAGACATTTATTTTAGAGGTGACACATGCACTTTTGGTTCTTTAATACGTATGTATGTATGCATTTATTTCTTAAAAAAATACCCTCATAATTATTATCATAGCTATAATAATGAGTATTAAACAAGTTGATTGAATTTCGTCAGCCATTAAATTGTTGTAGCATCTGTTGTTCGAAAACATTTCTCTTTACATCGTTGGCGACTGAGGACCAGACCGCCGTTGGTGTCTTTGTCAGCATCACACACCAATATTTACTCAACCTCTGAAAGGCTATGTCACCAAACAAAACAAGTATCACACCATCGCTTTTCAGCTCTACGTTTCTATCCAAAGCCACCTTGAGTTGAAAACAACAGTAATTGTCGTTAAGGAAATTGTTCGTAATAACAGCCACGACGTTCTTACTGGCATATATACCGTCAAACATCACCTCCAATTTGACACCATTTGCGGCATCACGATGCCATATATGTAATTTAAAATTATGTTTTTCTTCCATGAATTGTCTGAAATCATTATGAACAAAGTCACTGTCATCATCATGGTAGATTACATACCCATCAAATAGAATATCAGGGTTTCCTAACAGAGGTTTGTTTTCATTGTCCTTGTCCTTATTCCTACTGAGTTTGTAAAACCAGTATCTGACATACCACCTCTTTTTATAAAGAAGTAAGGTAATAGAGAGGAAGGCAAACATGAAACTAACGATTGTAGAATATACAATGATCATGGGATCGTGGGTAGCACACGATTCTTCTGTTGGGTGATAATCTAGCAAATGATATTTGGCCATCGAACGTGGTGATTTGCAATGATAGTGTTTAGGCCAGGATTTAAGTGTTACGTTTTTAGTCTTGATAGTTTTGTCTAACCATGTCCGGAACCAAAGTAATTTGCAAGTGCAATCATACGGATTGTCGGACGAATCCAAAGACGTCAATGTTTTTAAAAGGTTTTCAGGAAAGTCCTCTTTTTGAATCATGGTAATATCATTTCCAGAAAGGAAGATACTTTTAAGCTTGCGTGCATACTGAAAGGAATTTTGAATATTTTGTATAGAATTTCCATTTAATATTAATTTTGATAATTCTGGAAAGTTACGTATTATTTCTTTGGGTAATCGTGTTATTTGGACATGTACCATTATAAGTTCTTCAATATTTTTTAATGGCGAAAATAATTCGACAAATGTATTATTGTCAAGTTGGAATAAATTATTCTTTGACAAGTCTAATATTTTAAGATTGGTTAATCCTTCAAAAATTCCGACACTGTCATCATTCCTAAACACAAACGCATTTAACATTAGATAAAGCGACTGCAAGCTTGAGCTATTAAAGGCATGTCGTTCTATCTTTGATAATTTCCCACCCATCTGATCAAGAAACAATACTGAAAGCTTTGGTAAGTTAGAAAATGAATTTTGTTCTATGACTTTAATTTTATTTCCAGTTAAATGAAGCTTTTCAAGCTTATCCAGGCAATGCCAATCTTTCGGTATTAGTAGTTCGATGTTATTGTTGCTCAAGTCAATCAATGTCAGACTTGGGAAACGTTTAAATTTTACGTTTGGCAAACAGAATCGGGGCAGTTGACTTATATCATTATTAGATAAAATTAAAGATTTTAGTTTGTTTATACTATCTTTCTCAGATAAACCTCGTATTACGTTATGATCAACACTTAAGAATCGAAGGCGCGGAAACTGTTTGAATGCTCTGATATTAAGAAATGCAATTCTGTTTTTTTCAATATGAACTGTTGCTATTCTGTCACCGTTCATTTTACTAAAGAAATCATCCGTAATATTATCGATACCTACGTTTGTAAGAATTAATGTGCGAAGGTGTTTTATACTTCCTAAAGCCTGTCGCAATTTTGTCAAATTAATGTCTATGTTGTCACTTAAATCCAGACGACCTAAGCTATCAAACTTTGTGAAAGCATCTTCGGAAATATCCGTAATATTGTTTCGCGCCAGATTCAGGGTCGATAAATAGATGGTTAAATTAGTGAATGTACTTGTTGTTACCAGTGGTAAGTAATTGTCCGTAAAAACCAGGTTCTTAACAAAGGACGGAAACGATGGTATGTATTGAAGATCCGATTTGAATCGGCTGCAAATAGCTGTGCCGGAACCACTTTGAGTGTCCTTTTTACAGCAACATCTGTTATCACCGCAGGACACATTGCCGACACCGGTGCAATTATCAGTTCGATTTCCTCTAACAGAAATATTAGCACAAAGAAGTATGGTAAATACAGCAAATATGACACGTGACATAAACGCAGACAACATTCTTCGTGATAATTTAGAGCACATTTGCTCACTGAGTTGATATTTTGTTCTTTAATTTCGTTGAACTATATAATGCGTATTGTGTTAAAACATGATAGTTTTGTCTGCTTTTTATTTGTTAAAATCTGTTTAAGTACAAGCTCAAAATATATTCACAGCGTACGAAATTTGGTTTTCCTTTTTTGAAGACGGATGACTTTCCGTTGTCCTGCTTCACATGATGTTATTGGTAGGTTTCTGTAAAAAAAACAACACGGAAATAACTTCAGAATAAATAACATACATTCACTGGTGTTATAACATCGCAGTTTTATGTATGTTTTATCGTTAGCAATACATGAACAATGTATTCGATAACATTCCACTAATGTTATTTGTCAAATGTTAGCCTTAGCTATGATAATATACTAGTGGCTTACACTGTTGACATATTCGCCGTGTTTGTATACAACGCAAATATCACTACTCAAGTAACGGGGTTGTTTTCTAATAAATTAGGATTCAAACATGCAAATTAATTTTATCTATTTTAAATATTAACATGGCAACTTCTTTTGTTACAAAATATTACATATACAATGCAATTCAGTATAATATAGGCAATATTAAGAAAACATATGAATACCAAGCCTAATGTCACTATAGAACTATCAAATGCATTATTGAATTTACAACTCGGGAATAATACAATTAAACACGAAAAACACAAAATATAGATCAAAATATGTATGAAATATGTGCCTTGGTAAGCTAAACGACCTAGCACTTAGAAGTATTAAACTCATACACCACTTAATAGACCACTTTTGCAATATGATGAGGCCGGTTTGGAGTTTGCTTGTCTTTCTGTTTGTCAACGATTGTCACATAAAGTGTTGGATTGTCCGCGAACAACTTTACTCGCGAGCTAATGCTTTCAGATAAATCGTTTTTGTATTCCAAAACAAAAATTGGACAAATCCTTAACGAACCCCAAATGCTAGAGTATCGTGTCTGAGCTTTCACCCTCCAGCACTACTGTCTGTGTTCGACCAATCGGAAATGCTCGTAGCCAGAGCAGAGAAGACCGCGGATGCCATAACTGTGTAGCTTGAG
Source organism: Cyrtodaria siliqua (assembly GCA_037043455.1). NCBI lineage: Eukaryota > Metazoa > Mollusca > Bivalvia > Adapedonta > Hiatellidae > Cyrtodaria > Cyrtodaria siliqua. The sequence continues at coordinate 8,998 of JAWPHD010001096.1, read as the reverse complement.
GAACAACTGCCATGGTTAACCATATCAAAGACGCTACCGAAGTCAAGAATAATGAGGTCAGTATGCTTATTTCTTCTAGTGTTTCTGGATAAGCCTTCTGTCAGTTTTACCTCACTGGACTGCGTTCTCTGAAGCCATAATGGAGGTAGTACATAAGCGTGTTGCTGTCCATGTACTTTACCAGGTTTGAAGCTACTATATGCTCCAGAACCTTGCAAGTAATAAATGTAGGGCGGTAGTTTGCCGCAACATACATATCGCCTTTGTTTAAGAGAAGGGATCCATTTGCAGTAATCCATTCCATTAATACCTGTCCGGTTTATGAAGAAAAACTGAAAATTATCACAAGGTATCTGTTCTTGTAGTTCCTGGAAAAGTAGAGGTTAAATCATGTCTGGTCGGCTGACTGGTTTGGGTTAAAGTCTTTAATGTGTTTAAGTATATATGTAGCGCTGATGTTTATATCTGGAATGATTGCTGTTTTATTTAATATTGAGGATGGTAACGTCGGCAATTTAAGATGTGGTCTATGTAGTTTTGAATACTAACTTGGCATAGTTGACCGAAGCTGATTGAAGATTTGGACTTGAAAACATATCGAAATATTCAGACTCTATTGTACCTATACCTTTAAGAAATCTTATCGGTTTTATGGCGTTTTACACCTTAGAACTACACACACATTAACACATATCGAAATATTAGTTTATCGTCAGATAGTATGGAGGGTTGGGAATGTCTTGGTTGTCATCATGGCGAGCATTTTCCAGAAAGGAGAACAGTTGTTTTGAGTTTACCTTAGGTTCATCATCCTCCTGGTTCACACCAATAATGTAATCCAAGTACAGTTCGTAGGAAGTATATTTTTTTTATGCCAACGTTTCCAGTACTTAGACTTGTCTGTCTTTGTGTCTGTCCTTTTTTTTTGCCGGCAGTAGAGTTATTGAAGCCCTTAATGACACCTCTCGGTATCTGGATGATATATTGAACATTGACAACCTTTTCTTTTCTACTATGGTTAATAATACATATCCTAAAGAACTCCAACTATGACAGTAGGGTAAGTGTGAGGTTAGGTGCACCCTAAAACCGGTTTAAACCCCCAGTGGCCTACTTTGCCACTAACCGTTCCAAGGCGGTAGCCCTATTGTTAACCCTTTTGTGTTTGTGATGTCGTTTGCATTTATTATTGCTTTTGCCTTCTTGTTTGTCTGTTTGCGTGTTTGTTTCTGTGTTTTGTGGTTGACTGTCCTCCTTGAATGCTACTTTCCCTGTCCGATCTTTTTATATTGCTTTATCAATAATGTGTTTGTAAGATTGTAGTAGAATGCGGGATACATGTTAGTCATTAGTGTTACAACATAAGAAGCAATAAAAACAGCCGTGTATAAGTATACGGCAACGAGATATATCTGACAGACATAAATGTAAGCCCTTAATGACACCTCTCGGTATCTGGATGACATATTGAACATTGACAACCCTTTCTTTTCTACTATGGTTAATAATACATATCCTAAAGAACTCCAACTATGACAGTAGTGTAAGTGTGAGGTTAGGTGCACCCTAAAACCGGTTTAAACCCCGAACGGCCTACTTTGCCACTGACCGTTCCAAGGCGGTAGCCCTATTGTCAACCCTTTTGTGTTAGTGATGTCGTTTGCATTGAATATTACGTCTGCCTTCTTGTTTGTCTGTTCACGTGTTTATTTTTTGTGTTTTGTGGTTGACTGTCCTCCTTGAATTCTACTTTCCCTGTCCGATCTTTTTATATTTTTTTAACAAAGCTAATATTTCTGATACTAACGCTTCTTTTCTCGAGTTACATCTCTGCATTGAAAATGGTGAAATAATTAGCAAAATCTATGACAAGAGAGATGATTTTAATTTTCATATTGTTCATTATCCCCATTTAGAGCAACTTCTTATGGGGTATATGTGTCTCAACTTATTCGTTTTCCTAGAGCTTGTACTCGAGTTGAGGACTTTAATATGTATTATCTTTGTATAACTAAAACGCTACTTCATCAGGGCTACCGTTATCATAAACTTCGTAAAACATTTGCAAAATTGTATTATCGTAATCCTGATCTGCTTTCCAAATATAAAAGCAATTTAAAAACTCTTCTGCGACAAGGACTATCACAACCTGACTTTTATGGTGACGTGATTTACAAACTTCGTAAGATCCTTGGTCATGATCTCTTTCATACTGTCTTTTTTTAACTTGTTCAAAGGTTTATCAAAAGAGGTTATGACCCTATCATTTTGAAACGCACTGCATACTTGGTGGTGGACCCATTTACAGTTCGCCATTATGCTTTCCTCTTTAGTTGTGCGATGACCGGAAAGGCTGTGGACCCTGTGATGACGTCTACCTAAAGCCCAAGAGGACGGTGACGTTTGGTGTTTGTCTGCAATCTTGTGTTGTCGTGTCCTCAAGGGTTTATTCTCTTCTTGCTCATGCTTGTTGAGTACCTTCTTTGTGGCTTTCTAGGCTATTGTTTGTGTATTTATATATATTATCTTTGTGTTTTACTTGTATTGCCTATTAATGCTGCCTTGTTGGTTCGAGAATAGTTCATGTCGTGGATTTCTTTATTTACACTGTCCCGTTTTATTGAGATGACAGTAGGGTAAGTGTGAGATTTGGTGCACCTAGAACCTGGTTTAAACCCCCAGCGGCCTTTTTTGCCACTGACCGTTCCAAGGCGGTAGCCCTATTGTCAAACCTTTTTGTGTTTATGACGTCATATGCCTTTATTCCTTATTAACATTGCCATTCATGTTTGTCGTTTTACATGTTCTTGCGTTTACTGTGTTTTGTGATACATATTGTATTACTCCGTGTTTAATAATTTGATCTCCCAGCCGAAACAGAAATATGGACATGAAGTCCAATGTTTCTTGCGATGTTTTAATATTTTTTCTTTATGTATAACATGTATAACCAAATGTCATATCATTTGACCCCGTGGGACTCCACATATCTCTTTGACCCCAGACTCGTTTATACAAATTGTATTCTACATGCGATTGAAGTAATTATTGTGAAATGTAAATGACTATACACATGTATATTCTTAGACGAATTTGCCTGCGTGCGATAAATGATTGTCTCACCTGGTATGTATCCTTTACTTCCAACTACTATTTTCACACATCTTACTTCTTCCGCATGTATACCTCAACTAATACTAACTTAAGATATAGTAGTGTGTGTTCCGTAGCCAAACGTCTTAAAATTTAACCAAACAGTTAATGTAAAATGTGTATCCATTTAAGGGTCTCTTTCCGGTGTGTGTGTGTCTCTTTCCGGTTATTTGAAATCGACATTTTGATATGTACGAGGGCTCTTCAAATAATACGTGGACTTTTCGATATCGCACTCATTTATTGACGTAATCCTTTAAGATTCTTACATATTGTAATCCAGCTCGTAAGAAATCAATTTTAAACAAAAAATCGATACCATGTCTAATTACGTTGCAATAAATATTATGGCCAGAAACCCATCTACGGAGCAGTCCAAATGTGACGTCTGTAGTTTATAAATGCATTTTGGAAATGGCTAAATAAACGGAAATCGGCGGCAAAAATACACAAAACTAAACTGTTAATAAAATATTAAAGAATAGGAATTTTTAATGAAACAAAAAGTTTAATACAAAAATGAAATAGAAAAACATAAAATTTTAAACTCTTGCATATTTTCTTCAAATTATATATGTTAATAAATTAAGAATACCGATATAGGTTCAACATGTCTTTTGGAATGACTGTGCTATTTGTTTTGTAAATATTTTGAATATTTGTGATAATCTCGATCAAATTCGTATGATCTCTTTCCGAAGCTGTGATATACTTACAAAACATATGTACTTAATGCAAACCATGAATAATACAATAATATAATTAAATAACAATTACGTCTGTTATTTCTAGCATTTGTCATCATTTATAACGTTAGGTTGTTGGTGGTTTTCACGGCGACGCCATAGCACACAAATGACGTGCTCCGTAGAGGCTACAGTGAGTTGTAAATACTCGTATTTCTTGAAATCTGTTTCAAATAATTTTATGATATACACTGATATGAAAGTGAAGTGCAAATGCAAACCTTTATTGCTATATAATTTAATTTACTTGTTTTATAAAAGTGTAATAACTATTAAAAATGTCCACGTATTATTTGAACGTCCCTCGTACAGTGTGTTAAATTCAAAGGTTTAAAGGCCCTTCATTTCGTTTGCCAGAGATAACTGAAATGAAATGGGAATTTACGTTTCGTTAACACATCATATTAGGTCATACTGGCACAAAAACCTCAGAAGGTGATGATTACCCGACAGAGATTCATCAAAGATGGGCGCATTGGACTGTGATTTTAATATATAGGAGATATGCGGTTTTGTGATGCATAGGTTCAATTGAGGTGTCGGCGTAATATGTCGCTTACACTATGCAAATTCGATATGGTGGTGAAGTGCTAGGCATAGTCAGACATGTATTCAACCACTCCATTCCATTTAAAGCAAACAGTCCTAAATCTAAAGTGACTGGGTACTTGCACACACAGATTTGCATTTATGTTCACATGTCCTTTGTTAAAATTCACACATATAGTGATATCACGCCGATCTAATCTTCGGCGTTTCTGCGGTTTTAAACCCGGGTAGAGAACGGCACATTTATCATAAGGCGTTAACTCGATTCTTGGAATGATACATATTATTATCTGTCCAACAACTCAACTTTAAACGATGAAAAAGACACAATGGACAAACATATCCAATACAAGCGTCTGTGGCACACTGGACAAACATATTCTATAAAAGCGTTTGTGGCACACTGGACAAACTTATCCTATAAAAGAGTCTGTGGCACACTGGATTAACATATCTATAAAAGCGTCTGTGGCACACTGGATTCACATATCCAATACAAGCGTCCGTGGCACACTGGACAAAAATATCCTATAAAAGCGTCCAAGGCACACTGGATTAACATATCCTATAAAAGCTCTGTGGCACACTGGACAAACATATCCTATAAAAGCGTATGTGGCACACTTGACAAACATATCCTATAAAAACGTCTGTGGTACACTTGACAAACATATCCAATACAAGCCTCTGTGACACACTGGACAAACATATCCAATACAAGCGTCTGTTGCACACTGGACAAACATATCCTATAAAATCGTATGTGGCACACTGGACACACATATCATATAAAAGCGTCTGTGTCACACTGGAGAAACATATCCTGTAAAAGCATCTGTGGCACACTGGACAGACATATCCTATAAGAGCGTGTGTGGTAGTTAGCAAATGTAATGCTGGTCATTGCAGAGTCATTAAAGAAATATGGATTTGCACTAGTCCGTCAAACCCTGCTGGATGTGATGACAGCGCACCGACAATAGACTAGAATCGCATCGGTTACATGAAAGTGGCATACAGCTGAAATTCTGAAGTCCTTCTTAAATCTACAGAGTCCCTATATCAATCGATTTCTTCTTTGTAGGCGTGTCTTTATTTGTAACTTCATGTTCACCAGCTCATGTCGAAATCGGGTATTTAAGCGAGCAAATATAGCGCAAGAAATCATTTACTGTATAAACATCGACCAGTGCACATCGTACCTATACACAGGTAACAGTAATTTTTACAGAAAAAAAAATTAGCTTCTTTCGGGGCTCGAACACACGACTTTCTGATTTCAAGTCCGGTGCTGTATCCACTGAACTACAACGCTACTTGAGAAAATAGTATACTAACTACCATATATTATGAGGCAAAATAACTTAACATATTTGAACGCAACTGAAGATGGATCAATAAATATGCAGTCCATATTGTCGCACGTATAAATTAACATTGCCTGGTGTAATACTGTATCGTATCAATATGAAACTAATACTTCGCCTCAAATCAACCATATTTAGCGCTTGATGAGTTTGTGTGCGCGTTCTTGTTATTACGTAATGCCTATTTAGTGTTAAAAATGCTACAAAATACCAATAAGTAGCAGTGGTCTAGAGGTTCAGCGTACATCTTTCAAATCTTACAAGTGCAAGGCTGTGGTTCAAATCCCGTTCCGGGCAACTATTTGTTTATCACATATATTCTGGAGCCGTATAGTTATCGATGTTACCTGTTCGGAGGCTAAATAAAAATGTGATATTTTACGTATCGATTTCTCCTTATATACCGACTTTTGGGGTGTTCGTCGATTTGAAACTACTTCACACATGACTCATTCATATTCATGAGTTATTACCAGTAAAAATAGGGACTGTACAGCTTTAAGGACTTCAGAATTGCAGCTGTATTTTGTCGAGTGAAAAGTGTCTCAATCAAACCGAGACTGCAATATTTCGTATGTGTCGTGCTCGGCCGTTTCCAAAGGTCCATTATCATACTCGTTTTCAAATGTGAGCCTGACTTTTTAACATGAGCCAAACTACACCTAAAATTCTGTGTTACTAAATATATAAAAACTTGTTTTGATAACGTATAATAAGAATTATATATACTCATTTTTATCAAATATCTTTTGCGTTACTAACAAGACAAAACGAGTTTCAAGAATGATCATAATTGGCATATATCCCGTTAACAAATAATTACACAGTCAAGGCCTTGTAACAGTTTTGTCATGGGAACCACTTGACTAGTTGTTAACAGGATCTGATCAATTAGCAAACATACACGTGATATGCTCCCTTATCTAAATAGGCTATAGTCAAAGCTAGTTAAAGCTAGTGAGCCAATAAAATAGAAATGTATATTTAAAGGGACAACTAATACTTACCAATAACCACATATTTAGGACCCTTACATAAATAAAACGAACACACTTTATGGCAATTATAGGTGTAACATATTTATTGACTGCTTAAGAATTTAGTCAAATGAAATAATATTTATGCAGTAAGATAATATATACGAAGACTCACCAAATGTATTTTTTGTAAAGTATTCGTTATAGTTAATTATGATATTTAACGATTATTTGATGATACATCGAGTTTGACTGACATGCGTTTTAGTTTTGTGAATGCATCCATTTATACTAATGCATAGTATTTGCACAATTAAAGCTACATGCGCTGTTTTTAAACGGATACTAACTCATGAATATGAATGAGTGACGGATGAAATAGTTTCAATTTGACGAACATCCCAAAAGTTGGCATAGATGCGAAACTATCATCATCATTCAGACGCGTCATGTGAGGGATCATCAAACACTCGCACATCTTACACTAGGGTGTGGCGAGACGAAAATTATGTAAAGGGGCATTTTGATTGTAACTAAACATTTAGTTTACCCGTGGAACCGCGGAACGAACAAGAGCCGCTTAAAGCATCTACTGGCAACTGATAATCATCGCTCCTCATGGAAACCAACGTTGGATTGACAGCTTCGAAATCTACATGGGTCGTATGCGATACCCTGTGGGTTTGAATCTACTACCATACCTACATACGAGGTTGTGATACATGGGTCGTATGCGGGTTTGAATCTACTACCATACCTACATACGAGGTTGTAATACATGGGCCGTATGCGGGTTTGAATCTACTACCATACCTACATACGAGGTTGTAATACATGGGTCGTATGCGGGTTTGAATCTACTACCATACCTACATACGAGGTTGTAATACATGGGCCGTATGCGGTACCCTGTGGGTTTGAATCTACTACCATACCTACATACGAGGTTGTGATACATGGGCCGTATACGATACTACTGGGTTCTACCAACATACCAGGACGAAGGTAGCGGAAGCGCCATTTCAACAAACTACTTTGGACAAGTGATGTCAAACCACTGCATCCGTGATCGTCTTGGATTAACTCGCCAAAAGGCCTTGTGCCATGGATGAGGATAAATAAACACAATAAGTATACATATTCCTTCCATTATGAAAATGTTTTAGAACACATGAAGACGTAGAAGGCGTCCTGTGATCCTTACTTAATTAAAATGAATTCTACTAAGTATACGTGTTACGACACATTTTGTGAGTATATGGTGTAAAAATGGCTACAAAGACTAATTTCCAAAACCAGGTATATTGATATGCAGGAGATATGTATTCATTGCATTATACAAATGTTTTAAAACACATGAAGGCTTGGAAGGCGTCCTGTGATACATACTTAAAATGAATTCTATAAATTATACGTCTTACGACACATTTTGGAAGATATATGGTTAAAAAATGGCTATTAAATCTAATTCTCAAAAACAGATAATATTAAGGCGAAAGAGATTTATATTTCTTCCATTATGAAAATGTTTAGAACACACAAAGAAGAAGAATGCGTCCTGTGATCCTTACTTCAAATGAATTCTACTAACTATACGTGTTACGACACATTTTGTAAGTATATGTGTACACATTTTGTAAGTATATGTGTAAAAATGTCTACAAAGTTTCCAAAAACAGTTATATTAAGACGGAAGAGATATGTATTCATTTCATTATGAAAAGTATTTAACAGTATTTATTAGAAAAGACAAATGCATTGTAGGCGTCCTTAATTTTACTTATCATACGTCTTACGGTACATTTTGGAAAATAAATGGTTTTAAAATGGCTACAAAGACTAATTTTCAAACACAGATATAATAATACGTAACTGATATGTATTCATATGATCCTTACGTAAAATAAATTTTACTAATTATATGTCTTACGACACATTTTGGACGATATATGGTTGACAAATGGCTACAAGAGATTTTTTTCAAAACAGATATATTAAGGAAAGAAAAAAATATCGGACAGGGAAAGCAGCATTCAAGGACGACAGTCAACCACAAAACACAAAAACAAACATGCAAACAGACAAACGAGAAGGCAAAAGTAATAAAAAATGTAAACGACATCACAAACACAAAAGGGTTGACAATAGGGCTACCGCCTTGGAACGGTCAGTGGCAACAAAGGCCACTGGGGGTTTAAACCGGTTC